>PVLA01007136.1:0-110555 GCA_004027455.1 Hydrochoerus hydrochaeris | reverse complement strand
AAGAAGAAGAAGAAGAAGAAGAAGAAGAAGAAGAAGAAGAAGAAGAAGAAGAAGAAGAAGAAGAGGAAGAAGAAAACTAAAACAAAATTTCAAAGCCTGTCAATCAGGGATAACAATGGTACATACATTGTGCATTATCATCCACAAATCATTCACCCAGAGCACAAGACATCTGCCTTCAGTTGTCTGAACAATACCAGCACAAACCTTTCTCTTCAGTGAATGCAGAGAAGTCAGTAGCATAACTACCTTAACTATTTTTTATATACACATACATACACATATACATGTTTTTCCCTTCAGCTTATCACACTAATGAAACAATACATGTGTGTCTTATTTGTGTCACTAATGCATATGTTCTCAAGGTGCATCCATTTACCTATAAAATGATCCAGTTTATCATTACTCGTTTCTTAAGGGGAAGTAGTAGTGAGTAATCTAAGGATTTGGGGCTAGGATACATGAAGAAAGGGAGTGTGAGAGAAAGAGAAAGAAAACTGGGAGAGGAAGAGACAGAGAGTAGGAAAGAAGGCCAGAGAGACAGAGAAGGGGAGAGATACCGTGAGCCGGACTGGCACATGCAAGAGGTTTAATAATTCCCCTGAAGCTGGGCATGGAGCTTAGTGGTACAGCACCTGCTCAGCACACAGGAGGACCTGGGTTCCATCCCCAGCACCAGCAGAGCAGAGACAAAAAATCTCCTGCAATGCTGGTTTTCAAAGCATCCTTTCCCTCACTGCTGCCTCAAGAGCTCCTAGTCCTGGTGAGTTTTCTCAGATCAAGAAAGAGGTGCAAACAGGGAGATTGTTCAAGGGTGTTGCTGGACCATGAAGAGAAATCACTGGGATTTTTTGTTTCTTGTTTTTGGTGTGATACTAGGGATTGAACACAGAGTATTTTCCCTGAGCTACATCCCTTACTCATTTATTTATTTATTTATTTATTTATTTATTTATTTATTTATGGTTTTTTGAGACAGGGATTTGCTGTGTAGTTCAGACTAGCTTTGAACTCACTATTTAGCCCAAGTTGGCATCAAACTCATGGCCATCCTCCTGCCTCAGCCTCTCAAGGGTTGGGATTACAGTTGTGCACCACCATGTCCAGCTCACTCCAGCCCTTTAAAAAACTGTATTTTTTTGAGGCAAGATCTCTGTAAGTCACTAAATTTCCCTGGCTGGGCTCAAATTTGTGGTCCTCCTGCCCCACCCTCCCAGAGAGCTGGAATGATAGGCATGTGCCATCACATCTGGTTGAGAAGTGAAGATCTGACACATATCTGTCTCAACAACCTACAGGAAGCAAGTTCTTTCTGGATGTGCTGTGTCAAGCCAGAGTTGCAAAAGAAAGAGCAGGCAGCTGTGCTGGGGACACAGGAGGAAGCTTGGGTGCAAACTTCAAGAAGCAACTGGGGGACAGGACAGAGATATGAGGTCACCAGGGTGGGCATGTGGGATCCTAGCTATGTGGGTCAGTGCAAGGTGACCTGGACTGGACACAGCTGGTCAAAAGGGCAGGCAGAACACACTGGTTACATCTACATATTTATGAACCTGGGTGGTGACAGGGTTTGTTACAGGACCGAAGACATTGATTGGTATAGAATTTCTACATGACCAAAAGACTGATTTTACAAATATGTGTTTTATTATTGGAAAAATGCAATGTAGGCATTTCCATTTTGCCCAAAAAACAAAAAGATTGGGGCAAGACTCAAGGCTCCAGGAGGTTTGCATGCTGGAAGCCGGTGAGACCTCACTCTCCGGCCTGGCTGCAATGCAAGGAGAATGTCAAGTCCAAGGTCAGAAGGGGTTGTTGCTCCTGCCCTGCAACTTTGTCAGGAGCGGATGACTCCTGACCCCCAGTCTTCTACTTTCTAGAGAGGGGGTGTCCAGAATCCTTCCCTCAGCTTCCATGAAAACCCCCACGAAGGGTGCTTTTCAAACTGCATATAAAGTTGCATGGCAGGGTTACGGACTGGAAAATTGGGGGTGATTTTTCCCCTACTGAGGATGGAATATCCATGCTTTTGCCTCTAGCCTTTACCTCATGAAGTGTAATTAGGGCTTATTTACAATAGAAACAGAAACACTGTCTGAGTGTTGTTAGATACTTTCTCTTTTTTCTCTCCCTTTCTCTCAGTCTCTCTCTCTCTGTGTCTCTGTCTCTCTCTTTCTCTTTCTCTTTCTCTTTCTCTTTCTCTTTCTCTTTCTCTTTCTCTTTCTCTCTCTCTCCCTCTCTCAGTGCCACTGGGGATTGAATTCAGGGTCTTCACACTAAGCTCTATCTCCAGCCCTTTTTGAACTTTTAAGACAAGATCTCACTATATTGCCAAGGTGCCCAGGTTAGGCTTGGCTTTGCAGTCCTCCTGCCTCAGCCTCCTAGAGTGCTAGGATTAGAGGTACACACCATTTACCTTTGGCTCCAAGTTTCTTTCATCCATGGATGTATTACTTTCTTAGATCAAAGATTCCAATCCCTTCCTGTTCCCCTAACCTGCTTTCAGACTTTCTCTAAGAAAACTGGTTAACACTGGTTTAGTCCAACTCTTCCTTAAGCATATGCATAATACACATGTATACGCACACATAAGTGTCCAGTTAGACAACCTCCCTCCACCCCCTTGTGAACCTGCTAGAAATTACCCAAGCTGAATAGTTTTGCACAGCCTGTTCCTTGCTCCTGGAATGTCTTTCCCAAGCCAGCAGTGCCTCCTGCTTCCTTGAAGACCTTGCTCACCTCCTCCAGGAAGCCCTCCCTGATGATGCTGTGGCTCGGAACAGAAGCGCCCTTAACTCTATATGTGTACTTGTTTTGTTTTGTTTTTAGCCAGACTCATGCAAACTCTAAGAAGAGAGGGATCCTGCCTCTTTCAAATAGTACCTCCACTGCTTCTGGCTGAAGGCATGCATTAATACTTCAGATTTAACAATTTGTCATGGAAATTGGAGATCGATCCTTCTTGGACAGAATCACACCTCGGCCGAGCTGTTCCTCGCCTGAGATCTGGCGTCACAGGGCAGAGGTTGAGGAGGAACTAGGTCTTCTCTGTTCTGGGTGCCCTGTAGAGCATGACTGACACCCACAGTGAGCCTCACCCCATCTGTCACGTGTTAAGCTCTGTGAAGCTGGGCTGAGTTGAGTGTCCCCTCCCAAACTCCAGGAATCTGCCCTGGGATATAAGATAACAGGGACGTATCCGCCACCATTCTCTCTGCCAGCAAAACCTGAAGTTGTGGGTGGCTTGAGAGGTTTAATGACAGCTACACAAGTGATCTTGGGTTTGTTTTGGAGTCTTTCCAAAGTAAGAAAAAAGAATTTATTTTTATAAAGAAGAAACCCAGAATCCCACTGCCAGCTGAGCCTTGGTTTTGTCCTTTCTCTGGATTCTTGATTATAATGACTTCCTGAATTGTGGGTAAGGCAGGTGGGGTCCTCCTGACAAAGGGTGGCTTACATCCTTTAGCCACAAGACAGATGGAGGGTGAGGGAGGAACAGAGAGTGCAGACTCAGGGGAGAGCCAGAAGTTCTGCTGGTGGAGGAGCTGCTCAGGGCGTGTGTTCGAGAACCACCACACAGATGTGAAGTGATAGCCAGGGCTCATGAATTCACTGTGCTGGGAACGGTGGCTTGGGGTCACTCAGTGAGCAAAGGACACCCTAGTTCATCACTCTGTCACCTTGGGCCAGCTACTTAATGCTGTCTAATCTCAGTTCCATGGTCTGTAAGATGGGGCAGTGATCCCTGGGCAAGGGTTGAACTGCGTGATGTGACACACATCAGTCAGCGCTCTGGTGCAAGTGACAAACCTGCTTCAGCCAAGCTTAAGCGAGAGAGAGGAGTTTTTGAAGGGTGCTGGGATCACTCCTAGAATCCACTGGAAGGTTTTCCCTGAGGACACAGGGAGGGTGTGCATGAGGGTGGTCGTGGGGGTCTCAGCAGGGGGATCTTCACTCTAAAGCCCCTACTAACAGAACTGTTCAGTGCTGTCCCTGTCTGAGTTTAGCTCTTGATATAAATAGTGTATTGGGTTGGTCTGCTCTGAGGCTTTGTCTGTGGGATGCTAGAGACTGAACTCAGGGCCTTGAGTGTGCTAAGCAAGCCCTGGACCACTGAGCTACATCCCCATCCCTTTTTATATCTTATTGTGAGACTTGATCTTGTTAAATTGCTCAGGCTGGCCACCTGTGATCCCCCTGCCTCAGCCTCACAAGTAACTGAAATTACAGGTGTGTGTCACTGTGCCCAGTGCTTAATTATCTTTTTGAAGACCCTATCCCTAAATATGGTTATGCCATGAGACTTGGAGGTGAGGACTACAACATGTGAATATTTTGTGGTGCAGAATGAAACCCATAACAATGCTGTCTGAGAGAATCTTGTTGGAAAGAGATTCTCAAAGGTGTCCACTCTAGTAGTGTCCCTAGCACAGAGACAAAGATGTAGTAACCATGTAAGAAAATACCAGTCTTTTTTTTCTTCCCTCTGCAAAACACTAACTTCCTACATTAAACAGCTCCCCCTCCTACAAGGGAGGAGATAAATCCCAAGCTACAGAGGGGTGTGGAGTGAGAATTTAGGAGTAAGGAGTTGTTGGCCTGGGTTGAGCCACTGCTTACTGAGTGACTAAGTGATGGTGCCTCTTCCAGGCAGGCTCATAGGTGAAATGGAGTGAGTTGGGGGAAGTGAGTGGGCCTGCAGACCTCAAGATTGTGAGCCTCAAGTTGATTAAGGGCAGAGTGCCTGAGTGAGGGAAGTAACTGGCTTTGGCTAGAGTGGCTAGGGGTGTGGTGGGGGAGGTTTATGTTTGTGGGGTGTTCCCATATTCTTTGTTTGGGCTGCAGCCAATCATTATCCAGATGGACTTTTTTTTTTTTTTTTAGCAATTCATTCTTTCTTTTGGGAAACAAAATTCTGTCCTTCAGAGTGAAAGCAGCACATGCTTGTGGGGTCTCAGAAAGGCATCTCCTGCCCCTTTCCTCAGCTCCCACCTGCTCTTTCTGCCCTGGCCCCAGCCCTGGCAGCTGCTGCTGGGTCCTGCTGCCCTGACCCTTGGATCCCTGAGGGCTGGTTGCTGAGAGAAAGGATCTGTGAGCACTTAGTGACGAAGAGGAGTTAAGGCGAGAGCTGAGGCCAGGAGGGAAGGAAGATCTTCCCAGTCCCAGGTTCTGGAATGAACGTTTCTCAAGGGCACAGGGACACTGTTTATGGGATGAATTTTGAGGTTATTATTTTATGTAAGTATATCAAGACATGCTTACATAAATGATATTCAAATACTCAGATGACTATATTATGGGAAAAGACATCTGTCCAATTAATCCATCTCAAATCCTTCCCTCATACAGAACACACTTACCCCATTGTTTTTGCCACTTGGTGAACTGGTAGTTCTATTTGTGAGTGTCTACGCGGTATGATTAAAAAAAATACATGGTACACGATGCGGCTGGGTGCCATCTAATGTAACGGCAGGCAGTAAAAACATGGCACCGTGTCCTCATCCACCTTATTCACTGCATCTGGCATTGTGTGACTTCCGGTTCTTCCCCAAAGTCAGTGGGAAACATTTTGAATCCATTCAGGACACTGAGGCAGCTATGAGAGCACAACCAAAACACATGAAAGAGGACTTCCGGAGCTGCTCCACAAGTGCAAGGGCGACAGGATGAGTGTGTTTAAAGAGAAGGGAGCATTTTGAGGGAGATTAATGGCAACGTGTCTTTTACTGTAATAGTTTTGACATTTAAACATCCATTGTGTTTTGCGATCACACACTGTGTACAGAACCTCTTAATGCAGCAGGAGAGGTGTGTACTTTCGTGCCTCGAGGGCCTGGGAGTGAGTTTCAGATGAGAACTGCAGAACTAGACAAAGCTTGTAAAACCAACGGAGGGAACAACCCAAATGGTATGGTCTCAGGTCTAGATCTGGTTACATCCAAAAGACGAGTGTGGGGGCAGGAGCCAAGCTGTGTGGGCCCAGTTGCTTGTCCCAACAAAGACTAAGGGGGTAGCTGCAGTGGTTAGGGTGTGGCTGTCCCCAGTTTCACCTGCTGGGGGCTCGGACCCCAGAATGGTGATGTTAAGAGGTGGCGGACCTGACTCCCTGTTTAATTTCACTGACCTGGGTTTCACAATAACCAGGTGAAGGCTTTACTGTGAGGTGAAGACTCAGTGTGGGTAAACCCCTGCACCTGTCCACTACATAATATGTCAGCAATCTATGACTAAAACAGCCCAGGGAAATAATGACCTTTGTTCTTGAGGTTTGCAGAAGTGGAAAACATCTCATGCCTAAGTGGTAGGTTCAGCTGAGTGTTGTTTGACTGCAAACCACCACCTGTGAGCAGCCTCCCACCAATCTATACTTAGCATCTTTGTTGTAAACCAGCCCCAAATCAGGCTGCCAGCGCCAGGGCCCTTCAGGGACCCAGAATCCCTGCAATTGTTCTATCAGCTAGATTTTCACAATAAAGTTCTTTCTCCACCATCACCTTACCTCTGGACTTCTTGTGGCAGAGAGCGAGGTTGCGTGCATTATCAGAACCTTTTTAAAGAGGCGGGACCTTGTAGGATGACATTGGGTCTCTGGGAAGTCACCATCTTGGAAAGATGATCCCATGGAATGAGTTATTTCCTGTGGGAATCAATTGTACAAAGGGCAAACCTGATTCCTGAATCCTGCTGGTTTCCCATCTCACTACAGGATCCCTTCTGCATATGATCCCGACATTGGGAGGCTACCCTTCAGCTACCCTTCAGGTGAGGCCCTCACCAGAGCTGAGCTCTTGGACCTCTAGAATCATGAGCTAAAATAGGCCTTCTTCAGAAAAGAAAAAACCTTTCCCAGCCTCAGGCATCTCGTTATAGCAATGGAAACAGATCAGCACAGTGGTTGAGGGACAAAAGAAACCCAAGTGTTAGGCTCACACATATCTTGCCCCATGAAAGGTAAGGTGGGGAGTAGGAAAAAGGCTTAAAACCACCTGCTGAAAATATTCAGGTGTGAGAAATCTTTCCTAAAGGCTCGGTATGACAGGGAGAGAGGAAGGGTGGAGGTTCGCATTGGCAGACACCAATGGCTTACCACACGCGATTCACCATTAGCCATCCTTGTCTCTGGCCTTTTTTGGCTTGTATGCTGCCAGGGCTTCTTCCCTGGCCTCCACCTTCTCAGGCTGAGTGGAGCATCTCCTTCTTGAAAACCTTGCCCCCCAGGAAATCCTCTTAGGAGGCAGAGCTAGGACTTCAAATCTGCTCCCCTCCATTGGTCATCTGGGGACATTAGAGGGCCCTGCTCAACCCATGGTCATCCATCTAATTTGGGCTTCACCCTCTCGCTTCTCAGAAGAGCCAGCAAAACCCTGACATTTCAGCATTTTCAGTCTCTCTCCTCTGTGTAGGTGAAAGGTAACAATTTAATATTTATCTTTCCACTGTGACAAATGGGGTCACTTCCCTTAGAGGGTGGTTGGGTGTTCAGTAGCATGGTTTTCATTTATAGTGAAGAAGCTACCATGGGGCAATAAGTGGTCTTAAACATTCGATAGGGTAGTGAAATTCCTAGTACGAGCCATCACACCTGGGTCAATGATCAATTAAGGTTTTATTTTTGAAAATTATGTGCATTATGGAGCTAAATTGTTAAATCCTGATTTCAACTGTACTTCTTGAATAGCCCATTTTTTCCCCATTCATTTCAGTTGGCCTAAACTATTTACTAAATAGGCGCATTGCTCTGTTTTGGAACTCTTATTTTATGTCAATGAATCCATTTGTTGCTGTACAAATAGCGTACTTTTAAAATTATGATAACTCTATGGTATATGTTTCATAACTCTAGAGCAAATCCTTTTCATCAGTATGCCTTTTCCAAAACTGCTTGGCTTCGTGTATAAGGTTCTACTTCCCAATGCTTTTTTGCCCAAGAAATCAGTTTTCTTGAGGCATAATTTACATACAGTAAGATTAGCCAAAAAATGTGGTTAGTATACAATTGAATTAGTTTTTTTTTTTTTTGAGACAAGGTCTTGCTATGCTGTTTAGTCTGAACTTGAACTCACTTTGTACCTTAGACCTACCTCAAACTTGAGACAAGCCTCCTACCTTAGTCTCCCTAGTGCTGGAATTACAAGATGTGTGCCACCACTCCTGGCTCTGCATGTCTGAAAACTTTTTGACTAACCCCTGATCACAAAGATTTTCATCCATGTTGTCTTTTATGTTTTTCATTTAGGTTTATGATGTTTTAATTTTTTTGTACAAAATATGAGATTTATGCTGAAGTTTAGCATTATTATATTTACTTATGTGTTTCCACTTTCTCCAGCACCATTGTTGAAAAGCCACTCTTCTGTTGAATTGCTTCTGCACATTTGTTATCAATTCATGGGGGGCTGCTTCTAGATTTTCTATTTTGTTCCGCAAAAGCCGCACAGTCCTGTGGAGATAGATAAACAAACAACTCACCCATTTGTTAGGATGCAGCTCATGCTTCAATCAAAAAAGTATTTTAAAATACTCCCAGGCCAAACTGGCTTCCCTGACTTTGGGTCTTTGCTATTTTAGTGCTATGAATGTCCAGAGGGCATGTGTGGAAGCATTTCTGCTCATAAGCTTAGCGTGTGACCTGCCACATAGCAGATGTTCATTGATATTTGTTGGATAAAATGACTAGTGATTCACTGACTAAATACTGCCTATATTCAAGGTGACAGATAAGAGGTCGCAATTAAGAGAAAGCTCTTTGCAAATTGAGTGACTTTCACAAGGAGCAGAGACATTTGGCTATGATGCAGTGGTGAGATATTTTTCTTTTTGTTCTCTTGTTTAGTATAGTATATAGTTCAGGTGAATAAAATATACTTCTGGGCTATAACTTTTTTCCCCTCAATCAAAACATTGTATCATGGGAAGTATATATTTCTACACCTAAGATCACCTATTTTATCCAACAAAAGAATGTTAAGGACAAAACTAGCTTCATCTGCACACCCAGGCATCTTTGAAAAGGGCCAGGCCATGGATGCCTTATCACCCTTACTCTCAAGTGCAGTCTGGTTGGGGAACCTTGGCCAGTGTTAGGCTGTTTCTTGGTGCCATGAGAAGTCTTTCTGTTGAGGAATTAATGGTAACGAGATCAGCCCAACAGAATTTCTTGAGCCTTGTGCAGGACCTAGAAATAACTTGATGAAGTGATTTTCATAGTTTCATAATGGTGGTCTTTGTAGAACATTTTTAAAGTGCTGGGGATCAAAACTAGGGCCTTGTGCATGCTAAACACACATGCTACCACTGAGCCAAGCCCTTAGCTCCACGGTGAAACTACCTGTGACACTGCTGAGCTGTTGAGAGTTGACATATGTGTCTCTCATCACCCCTGGTGGAGAAAAATGTCAAAAACTCAACCTGAGAATCCCCAGTTTCTTCTCTCATGTTCAGTCTCTCACATTTCTGATTCAGACAGTCTGGTCTAATAGGCGAGAAGACTTGGAGATGTTGGCTCTGAGTCTAAATTCTCAGAGACTCCATGTTCTTTCCCTTAAAAGAAAGGGAAATAATGTGTTGCTGAATGTCAGAAATATGTTCTGAGAAATGTGTTGTAAGACAATCTCATCACTGCGTGAATGTTGAAGAATGCACTTACACAAACTAAGATGGCTATGATGTAGCTAGGTGCTGTAATCTTCCAGGATCACCATCACAAGTGTGGTCCATCACTGATATAAATGTCATTATACAGCAAAAGACTATACCCAGGAT
The DNA here is from genome assembly GCA_004027455.1 of Hydrochoerus hydrochaeris. Lineage (NCBI taxonomy): Eukaryota > Metazoa > Chordata > Mammalia > Rodentia > Hydrochaeridae > Hydrochoerus > Hydrochoerus hydrochaeris. The sequence goes on along the minus strand of PVLA01007136.1, from coordinate 100,787 downwards.
GTAGCACACCACCCCAGAACATCTTCACTGATACAGAATTGTAAGTGAATGTTTATTTATAAGTTGCTATTTGGTGTCCCATCTGTGATAGCTGGCACTCCCACCTTCTTGAGTGTTTCTTTTCTTTTTTTTTTTCTTCTTGGGTACTTATGACTGCCAAGAAGACAGTTTGCTTCACCAGATAAAGCACAACTCCACCGGAATTTTGCCTGGCTATTAATTGTGTTTTCTTTGGATGATGAAGAATTTGAAGTTCTTCTTTCAAAATAACCACACCAAACAATTTACCTAAATTGGAAAGTGAATGGTCAGATACATATTTACTTTTCAGAACCATGAAATGGCATATGGAAGTTATGAAAAGGTAAATGCCATCAACATTGACTTTGAAAAAAATATAAATATGAAGTCACAAAGGCTTCTTGAAAAACACCCAAAGCCAAATACAACCTTAACATTTAAATGTGGCTTTGAGGGATAAGATCACACTTGAGCAACTTGACAGGACTCATTTTCAGCTTCTTTCTTTAAAGAAAAACTTCTAAATATTTAACCAGCATCTGTCAACTTGCTCAGAAGTGAGCCATGCATGAGACTTCCTGTATTGTGGAGTTTCTAGTGGCAGCTAGAAAAATAAAGTACAAATAACTAAATCCAGGGCTGAGGGATGTAAATATACTCTGCTGTGATAGTTCCCTGGGACATCACTGCTGGGTACATTTTCTTGAGTAAGCAAGTGAAAAAGACAACCAAACCCAAACAAATTTCTCAGGCCTTGATTTTTATGGCAGTTTCCTCCATACAGATATGTTTGTACAGGACAGGAGCCAATGGTTATTGTGTCTTCAAGTCTTATTTAACCCTGGCAACAATGCTGTAGGATACTCTGATCACCATCATGCAGATGGAGAAAACACCTTCACTTTGTCCTCGATTGCCATCTTAGTCCACTTTGGCTGCTGTAACAAAATGTTATAAACTGGGTGTTTGTAAAGAGCAGAGACTTATTTCTTATGATTTTGGAGTTAAAGAAGTCCAAGATACAGGGCTTGGGGAGGGCCATTTCTTGGTTCTGAGAGGGCTTCTTCCTGCTGTGTCCTCATATGGAGGAGGGGATGAACTCTGGTACTGCAGCCCTTTCTAAGGATACTAATGCATTCATGAAGGCTCCAACTTCATGACCTAATCACCTTTTGCCTTGGTTACTTTTCTCTTGTTACTGAGATAAAATACTTGATGCCCAAAATGAAGGAAGGAAACGTTTATTTAGCTTACAATTTGTGGAGGTCTCAGTTCATACTCAGTTGTCTCGAAGGCAGGGTAGCATGGCTGAGGTGCAGCCATTCATGGTGGCCCATGAGTGGGAAATAAAAAGAGAAAAGGATGCCTCCTTCCTTCTCTCATATTGTATGGTGGGGTCCCTGTCCCTTGGCGGGTGCAGCACTCATACTACCAATCCCAGTACTAGACAATGAACCAATCACAAATGCTAGACTCAGCCGCCTTCAAAAGACCAGCTCCCATGATTGTGTGAGGCTTTGGGAGCACATTCAAACACAAACCATAACACCTCTCCAAACCCAAACCTCCTTATGGTATCACAACAGGGATTAAGATTCAACCTGTAAATGCTGGGGCATATAAAGCATTCAGTCCAGTCAGTCCTGTAAGTAGTCAGTTTTCATCCTGTTTGTCTCTAGAATGTCTCAGATGGCTATCACTGTGTGTTCCCTGAGACATGGATCTATTGTTCTCACATGATTCTCAACAACTAAAACACAGTCCTCACAAAAAAGATTCCTGTTTCCTTAGTTAAATCTCTCTTTGTTTCCACAGTACCAAGAAGAAACAGAAGTCTGTGATACAGGAAACATAGCCAGAAATAGCCAAAGAGTCGCTTTCAGTCAAATCACACGCAGTGCTCTTTGAAACCCCCGATGACTTTCTCCTTAGGAAAGTCCTCTTGTGTAATTACAGTGCCAAGTCTGCCATGCTTTCCCTCCACAGAGGGCTATCGAGATAGATTTCTATTACCAATAGAGTTTGAGACTTCTTTGTTTAAAAAGGGCCACAGCAAATACCAAACTTTAGGGCAAGATTCAAGCTGAGTCCTTGTCCTATTTTATTTTCTTTCTCATGGCTCTTCTGGGACCACAATATTCTAACAGCCTCCTGTAGCTCAATCAAAGATGTCACTTCTGTTTGGAATCAGCTCTCACACACTTGACTATGGTAGCCCTGTCCTGGGGAAACTTTTCATGGTTTACATTTTATAGATAAAGAGAATGGTACAAGAAAGCCTCTGGTGATGGAGAGTCTTTCTCTTTTCAGCTTTTTGTTTTGTTTTGTTTTGTTTTGTTTTGTGTTTTTGAAACAGGGTCTCACCATATTGCCCAGGCTGGACTCCAACTCCTAGACTCAAGTGACCCTGCTGCCTCCATGGTAGCTGCATCCCGCACATGTGACTTAGTGTCTCAGCAGTATTGGGCGAAAATGACTGGATTTAATTTTCTTTCCAATTTTATTGTTATTAACTAGCCTCTGAAGAATTTGTAGGTCAATTGGAAAGTTGGTTCCAGGAATTATACAAGGTATGATTGAAAAATATAGCATGGGCTTAATTTGAAAATTATTACAGTAACAGACTCATTGCCCTTAATCTCTCTTAAAGCACTCCTTCTTACTTCAAACACTTTTATCCCATCATCTTTCCACTTTCTGAAGCAATTCTGGAAGTGCCCTCTTGTGAGGGTCTTTAGTTGTGCTGTTATGGCTGCTTCAACATCCTGAATGGATTCAAAACATTTACCTTCTCTGGTCATTTTGACTTTGGGGAAGACCCAGAAATTACCAAGCACCACATCCAGTGAATAAAATGTATGAAGACACATCATAACATTTTTAAGAGCTTGCTTTTCTGTTCGATGTCACTCGGCAACAGCATTTACTGTATTTTTAATCAGACCTCGAAAAGACACGAAAGAGGACTTTGAAAACTACTGCAGAAAGTGGCAAAAGTGACAGGACAAGTGTACTTCAAAGTGAGAGAGTGTATTTTGGGGGAACTTAATGGCAATGTATCTTTTATTGCAATACATTTTTTAAAATGTTTTAACATTCACCCTCTTTTTTGATCGTCCCTTGTAAATGGTTTCAACCTTAAGTCCCTCCCTCTGTCCCTGTTTCCTGTCTCCGCATACAAAACTAACCCTAACAATAATAATGCTTGATATTCGTGCTGAGAATTAACTTCTCAGTGTTGGCCTGAAAGTAAGAATAGGGAAGCAATCCCTTGGGCTTGAAGAAATTTGACTTCTTCAAAATGGCTGCTCTCCTGCTCTGTTACTGAACTATTACATTTGCCCACTAAGAAGAAAATGAAAATTACTCACAATCTCATTGCATTGGTACTTATGCTGTTAATAAGATTCCTTTCCAGAGTACATACATGGGTTTCTTCTTATACTATTGGAATGTTAATGTCAATGTCACATTAAGAGGAGGAATCTGTGTCTCCTTTATGGAGAAAAGAAAGATCCCCCCACCCGAACCTAATCTTCATGCTGTGAGATCAGAATGATCATTTACAAATGGTGGGAAAATCATTCCTTGGAATGTAGGACTTCTGAAGTCCTTCCTCTATCCATGGTTCCCAAAACATATCGCTCCATCTTCTGCACAGAAGCCACAAGCAGAGGGAAGAACGTATTTAACTCACAGATCTCTGGAGTCTGTGTAATATCTGAGATGTGGGACCTAGAGATACATGAGGAAGGAAGAGGTGACACGGGCAGGAAAATGAGGTATTTTGTTCATCACTTTTCCATCACGGTAACAAAATACCTGAGCATAACAATTCAAAGGAAGAAAGGTTTATTTTGGCTCATAGTGACAGAGTTGTCAGTCTATGGTCACTTGGCTCTGTTGGTTTGAGCCTATAGAGGCCCTGTACATAATGGTGGGTATGCATAGCACATGGTAGATAAGGCCTGTTCATTTTATAGCAGCTGGGAAGCAGACAGAGGGAGAGAGACAGAGAAAGCAAGAGTGAGAGTGAGAGCAAAAGTGAGAGAAAAAGACACACGCACACACACACACACACCAGGATCACACTGTCTTCTACGCTAACTTCCTCTAAATAGGCCCCAACCTCTTCAAGGCACCACCTGTTCCTTATCATGCCATAGGCTGAGTGCAGAGTCTTTAACACATGGGCCTTTGGGGAACTTTCCAGATCCATGCTGTGGCAGTCACAGAAGTGATGGTATTGGGGTTGACTGAGGATGAGGAAAGGGATAACAGGGAGGAATGATGGCTTGGGTGAAGGCCAGTATGGCAGAGACAGGGTTTTATCCGTCTCTGAACACCTTCCAGCCTGCTTGCAGCAAGGTGGGGGGGGGGTCACAGAACCAGTAATGATTAATGTGGCAGAAGGATCATAAGTTACTTGCAAGTTGCAATGAATGAGAACTAGCATGGGGCCTTCCAGCTGCCTCGTCTCCTGCTGCAGGAACCTGGAAGGCCTCACATAACACATGGTGAGAGACTCTGGGGACCTGTATCGTGAGAGTGTGAAACAAGCTTGAAGCCACTGAAGTTTGGGGGCTGGTTGTTGCTATGGCATATCATATTTTGTCTTGACTAATTCAGCCATGCTGGTTCCCACACTGGAGGCTAAAATGCTGCTAATTTGCCTCTGGTCTGGTTGGTATGTACAAAGTGGCCACATGACTCAGGTGGGGACCAACTATGGGACTTCAGCAAATGGATTTCCTGCCTTAGGAAAAGAGGTGACAGAGAGACACTGCCTTCCCCCTTTCATCTTTCACTAGATACTGTCTTATTATGGCACTTGGGGCTTTGACAACATCTCTATGGCCATGATCAAGACATTCCTGGCATTATGAGGATGTGAGACCAGGAACATGGAAGGCATCTGGAACCTCAGTGATAGTCTGAGCCATTCTGAGCCACCAAATATCTCTTTTTCTCCTGATTAAGTTTGTGAAGAACATCCTGCTCATTTTAGCTACTTTTGGTTGATTCTTCCCCTACTCACTGTCAAAGTACTCTTACCTATTCACCTAAAATGGTAAGTAGTACATTAACATTAAAATTATTAAAATGAGCATTTTTTCCTAGTTATCAGTAATATTTTACACTTTTACCATGTGTGAAAAACCATTATTCCAGTACTTAGGAGGCTGAAGCAGGAGGATTGCAATAAATAAAGACCAGCCTGGCTACGTAATGAGTTCAAGGCCAGCCAAACTACACAGCAAGCCCCTGTGTTGATGAACAAAAAGGGACTTAGAAAATACATTAAGGAGCAAACTTTCAAGTTTTTTTTCCCCAGCATTGGGGATGGAGGCACTCAACCACTGAGCTACATCTCCAACTCTTTTTTTTTTTTAATATTTTTTTTATCTTGAGACAGGGTCTTGATAAGTTGTCCAGGCTGGTCTTACAATTCTTACAATTCTCTTATCTTAGCCGTTAAGGGCATACACCACTGCATCCAGCTAAACTTCTTTTTTTATGTAAAAACTTTCATAAATCATTTCAAATCATATTTATGCACTTAATAATAATCAATTGTGAAGCAAAAACATTAGAATCCATCTGTAAATTATCAACTCCAAATGAAGTTTAAGTGATTTTTGTAATGTTAATACAATTACTAAGGCATGGTTCATTGTAAGTATTTAGTGAAAGGCAGCTGCTGATATGAAGATGCACTTTTTGAACAAAGGCTCCACTGAAGATCTGCTGGCAGAAGGACATGGTTTCATCCCTGTCAGGTCAGGCTAGGTCATGCTGCAGTAACAACTGGCTTTTCAATAATAGCACCTTTGATGCACGCCCATCTTGAGTCAGTGTGGCTCTGCTCACATATCTTCTATGCTTATATTGATGGATCAGCTTGTCTGAACCCTAGTTGGTCTAGTGATGGAAGAGAGAGACCATAAACCATGTGCTATCTTTTACAACTTTTGCCTGAAAGAGATACACAAGATACACATCACCTCTGCTCATACTCATTCACCAAAGCAAGTTGACTGTCTGGGGAGGGACTTGGCAAGAAGAAAGTAGGATTTGGTGAAGAATAATAAAGTCTACCTGAGGCACTGAATGGGAGTGTCTGGGTCATTTAATCAACTCCATTTCCCTATGAAGGTATCATTTCTTCCAGGACATAATCTGCTTTCCAAGTAGATTACTCATCCAAGTAGCTGTAACTCAACATCCATCTTTTATTTTTTGTTTTACAGTAATAAAATGTTCAACTTTTAGCTGGATTTATCATCCCTAAATTAAACTCTCTCTTGCTGGGGCTCCCTTGCAGCTAGGTGAGACTGCGAATTTACCCAGTTAGTCAAGTGAACCACAGTAATATACTTTCCTCACCATGTTTTCAACAGGAATGGGATTATCTTCTTTCCTCACTTTCACCCACTTGTTTCCATCAAATCCACACATGATAGTGAGCCATGTTGGACTAATTGGATGAGAATGACACTCTAGGGATGACCTGGCAACAGGCAGTAGGAATCTGGGTCCTCACAAGAGTCATGCCATTGAGCTGCCAAACCAGCCTGGACCTTTATGTAACAGGTGAGTAGATAAATAGATTTTTGAGATCTTTTTAGACCACTGTTATTTTAAGTTTCTATTTCATCAGTCTTATTCCTAGTCAAACACTCTCTTTAAAAAAACCCAGCTGGCATTAAACAACAGCAGATAAAAAAGCCAGGTTATATTTAGTAATAAAGATGCCCAACTGTGAGATTGTTCCCTGATGCCACTTGGAAGGATGCTCTTAAGAAGTGCACCTGCCCCTTCACCAGAACACTGAGAGGGTGAGAAATACCTTTCATTATCACACATGACAGCTGCTAGAGGCAAGAACTATGCTTATGTAGTGTTACCTTTTCCAGCTTGGTTCTGAAGACATGATTCCTATAGAGATGTGTGTTATGAATGGTGACCAATGATAGGCTGTCCAGTGGAACATGACAGATAGGTCTCTAAACCATGCCTGGACTCCATGACTCAACAAAGAAGTCACAAGTTGTTGACTCTCCAGACTGTACACTTCCCTTGGCTTTTGCAGAAACCGGTTAAATTGGCAGGCAGCATTGGCTTCTAGTTTCTTCGTTGATGTCTCCTTTTGTGCTGACATAAATTCTCTCATTTGTTAGTTTTATTTTTAGTAGAAGTATCAGATCAGTTTTACCTTGTGTATCCATTCTGATGTATTGGTAATGGCTGCATGGGTCACTGTGTTGAGAAGGATTCTGCATAGTAATATTTAGCTTGGGTCCCTGAATCAGAGTCTGAGGTAGAGATTCACATGCCCTGGGGTTATGGAGAGAGCTCTCAGAGACCCTGGCCAGACGTGGCAGGTAATAGGTGTGTCTGGAGCATGAATAACACCTTAGAGTTGGTACCACCTTAGGCAAGAGGGACAGAATTTTGTTGCCCCTTGATCATCAGATGTTGGTTATAGGAAGCCTCAGATGGGGAACCCATTTCATTGAGATGGAGATCTCTGGATGTAGTAGGCAGCTTTCACAGCAGCTGGGAGGTGGGTGTACTTGCTTATAAAAGGGATTATGGTGTGCCACCAATAGCATCTTCTCCTCTGCCTCAGGAAATGAGGATTGTGATGCACTGGTACTGTCCAGTGTGGACATGAGTGACATCTCTGTAGAGACTCACACTGTGAGAAGAGAGGCCAAAATAAGGGCTGTTCCATGTCAACATCTCTAGTACAAAGTTAGCTAGAAAGAATATAAAATTTGCAGACTAGACTGTGTATATGGCCTATTACCTCATAAATTGAGAGCTAATAGTACATATTTTAGGGGGGAACTAAGGAGCAGAACTTGATGGTAAACTCCTTTGGTTGCAAACAACAGAATTCATGGCTGGATAACTTCAGCACATTAGAGTTATAGGAGGGAAAGTAGAAGAGCTCATGGAATTGAAGAAAGATCATTGAGGCTACTCCAGAAATCTAGCAGCAGAATTATGTGGACAGCCTTCTGGAGTATTACATCATCCTTGGCTCCAACAAATCTGTGGTCTCTATATTTCTGTTTTTATCTCTCTTTGTAATTAGAATTTTATTTTAGAATAGTTTCAGATTTCCTGAGAAGATATAAGAATATTGGAGAGTTCCTGTATCCAATTTTCCCCATTTTTAACATTTGTTATAACCAGTGAACTGAAAGGGACACATGATTTAACCTTCATAGTTTATTTGGATTTCCTTGGTTTTTACTTAATGTTCTTTTCTGTCCCAGGATCTGACCCAGGACACTGCATTACCTTAGTAGTCATGTTTCTCCAGGGTTCTCTAGACCGAGATTCTTAAGCTCATCTTATCATTGACCACCTTGACACATTGAGTAGTAGTGGTGAACTGTGTTGGGGAAGGCCATTCACTTTGTGTTCCTCTTAAATTGTGGCCCTGCTTGAGTTCTGTGTCTTCCTCCTTGCTTGGTCATCACTTGGTCATAGCCCAGGGCATGGTGAGACAGAACAAACCTGGAGATCACTGCAAACCACTTCAGTGCTTAGAACTGTAGTGGTCCAATCAAATCAGGGTCCTTTTTCTGGGCTGCACAGCCCAGGAGGAGGATCACCTATGCAGAGATGGCAAAATAAGCAACATAGAACTGGCCAAAGTTAAGCAGTTATGGAGAGGAAACTTCTGACCATAATCAAATATGTGACTACTACATATTTTATTTCCTGTGTTCAAGCTTAGAATAAGCCACATGCTTCAAATTATTTCCCTTTGCCTAGTCATTTTGATTGTAGCATCATTGCCTATAGAATTTTTTTTTCGTGAACAAAATGACAAAGCCTCAAACTATGGTTTCCTACCAACAACAAAATGTGATTGATTTGTTATTTCTTTCATTTCTTTCCCCACTCCAACTCTGAAGATTACAGAACAATTAATGTGAAAGACCTTGGTTAAAAACAACTGCTGAGAAGATTCAGAAATCAGACTGATTTCTAAATAGGTCATTTACACAGCAAAGAGCTGTGGTACTCATTGAACTGAACAGACCCAGTGAGCTCCTTGACTCATGCCTTTATTTAGAAAACAAAGAATTCATCCAGGAAAGCAATTAAACTCTGGCCTGTTTAAAGAAATCCATTGGCTTCTTGCAAACTGAAAAATTACATAGGGTGTAGAGGTCAAGTGGGTTCAGACTATGCCTCTTTGAGGCTACATGAGGATTTCAAACCGAAACAACTTCACTGTATAGGTCAAAGTTAGACAAGATAAAAAAGCATTTTCAGTTTGCTAGTTATTTACCTCTCTGCTCACTTTTGCAGAGAAGCAAAGAAAGCGAACTTTCAGGCTACTATTATGGTTTTGGTTTTATTGAGATTTAATTTACTAAACACAGAATTTACCTGTTCACTTGATTTGATGCCATCCACAGAACTGGAAACCCTTGTCACAAGTAAGTCTAGAATTTTCTCATTGTTTGCTCAGAAAGACTCCTATACCCCTTGGCAGTCACTTCTCACTTCCTGCTGCACCAGTGATGAACCTTTTAGAGCTTTCAACAATACTAACAGCCCACGATGGTGTGCGTGCCATCGGTTTGCTGCCACTGTACTATTCCCGCACTTGCAGGCAACCTAACCATTAGTCTGCTGTTCATCGGTGAAAATGGGGTATGAAAATTCCACACTATTACTAGGTTGGAAATTATTTCTCTCTTGAGCTAAGTTTTTGTTTTATGAAATGGGGTGCTCTGATAGTAGGTGCATTGCAGATTTCTCTTTCTTTCTTTCTTTCTTTCTTTCTTTCTTTCTTTCTTTCTTTCTTTCCTTTTTTTCTTGGATGCTGGGAATCAAACTCAGGGCCTTGCACTTACTAGGCAGGCACTGTGCCACTGAACATCCCTGGCTCTCTCTAATTTTTAATATTCATTTCATTTATTTTATCTGTAATATTTATTTTATCTTTCCTTCTCCTATTTTGGATTTAGTTTGTTTTCCTTTTGTAATTTTTTAAGGTAGAAAGTAGCTATTCACTTGAGCTTTTTATTCATTTATGCAACAGACACTTTTTAGACATTCAATAGACACAAATATTTCCCATATTATCAGTTTCTCTTCCTTGAACTTTACATATACCGTTTTATTTCTCTTTTTTCCAAATAAGAAATTACAACCATCAATTTCCCTGAAGCACTGCTTTATCTGAATTCCATGGATATATTGTGCTTTTAGTTTCATTTATCTCAAAGCATTTTTCAGTTTTTCCTGTGATTTTGGTTTTGACCCATTGATTTTTTTTACAACTCTGTTGTTTAATTCCTAGTTCCTACTATTTGTGAATTTTACAAATTTTCTTGTAATTTATATCTAACTTAATTTTATTGTGGTTGAAGAATATACTTTGCATGGTTTCAATCAGTTTAAATTTACTTAGACTTGTCTTATGACCCAATATATAGTCTATATATTTCAGATATGCTTCAGAAATATTTGTATTCTGCAATGTCCTGGCGAACTTTGTTAGGTCTGGTGGTTTATGCTACTGTGTGGATCTTCTATTCCCTTGTTGATATTTGATCTAGCTGTTGCACGTATTACTGAAAGTGGAGTTGAAGCCTACAATTACTATTCTTGTCTATTTCTTCTTTCACAACTATTTTTTTTGTTACTTTTTGCTTCATGTATTTTGGAAAAAAATGCATATATATGTGTATATGTCATTATGTCTTCTTGATGAATTAACACTTTTATCATTACCAGATATCCTTCGACTCAAATAACACTTTTTGTATGAAGTCCATTTCATACAAATGATGTAAGTATAGCCATGCTAGCTCTTCTTTTGTGAATAGTATATCTTTTTCCATCTTTTTATTTTCAATCTAATAATGTCTCTAGGTTTACATGTGTCTTTTGCAGACTGCATATAGTTAAAAAATTCTTTAAAAAACATTCTGCCAATTTGTGTTGTTTGATTAGAGTGTTAATCCATTTACATTTAATATAATTACTGATAGAGTATGATTTGTGCCTGCCATTTCAATGTTTTTTTTTTTCCTATGTGTTTTGTCTATTCTTGGTCTTCTGTTGCTCTCTTACTGTCTTTCTGTATATTAAAGAGGTATATTCTAGTTTACCAACTTAGTTATATTGTTGTTTGCTCTGCTGTGTACTTTTCATATTTTTTTCCCAGTTGTTTCCTTAAGAATTCAATTTATCCTCTTAATTCTTCTGGCACATTGATTATGACAATTCTATAGGTGGATTTCTTTGAGTTTATCCTACTTGAAGTTTGTTGAGCTTCTTGACTGTGTGGATTAATGCCTTTTATCAATGCTGGGAAATTTTCAGTCATTATTTCTTTAACTAGTCTTTGTGACTCAAGTTCTTTTGCTTTGTGTCTGAAATTTCCATTAGGTATATGTTGGTTCTTATGTTTTATTCATTTTTTTCTTTCTTTCGGACTGAGCAATCTTAGTTGCCATATTTTTAACCTTGTTTCTTTTGCCCATTCAAATCTGCTATTGAGTGAATTTTTTCATTTTAGCTTTTTCCTTACTTTATAGTTTCAGAATTTCTATTTCATTCTCTTTTATACTATATAAATTACTTTGTTGATATTTTCTATATGGTAAACTTTAATTTTTGTATTTTCCTTTAGTTCTTGAAATGTCTCCCCAGTTTTTAGATATACTTAATATAGCTGATTTTTTTCCTGAAACTCTTGTTCATGTCTGGTGTTCCTGAAGGAGCATTTTTACTGACTTCTTCCTTCACCTCTACAATAAGAATTTTCTCATAATTTTTTATTTCTTCGAATGTCTCATAATTTTTTGTTGTTACTGGAAACTAGGATTTTAAAAAAAAATATACTGCAGTAATCTTGGAGATTGCCTCTTTGCCTCTTTAGGGTTAATTGTTACTGCTTTTTGTGGTTGTTCAGTAGCTTTTCTGAACTAATTCTGCAATATCTGAGTTCTTTGTCTTGGGTACTCACTGATGTCTCTGCTCATTTAGTTTAGTGGTGTGCTAGTGATTCGTGCAGAGATTTCTTAAGTGCACGGAACCAGTTAAGTCTCCCAAGATTTCCTGAACAGTTCTCTACGTGTAGTGAAACAAGCCTTCAACACTCAAGTCAAGCAGCTGGCAAATCTTTACTTATTTCCAGAGCTTCAAGATCTGTCAAGGTGCAAGTTCACAGCCCTCTCAGATCCTTCCTGGGCATGACACTGCTAGGGGCATGCCCGTAGCCCTCTGCCTGTGTGTGTGGCCTTGTAGGTTCCCGGAAATACATCTTTTTTATAAAGTCTTTTTTTTTGTTTGTTTGTTTTTTTTCCGGTACCAGGATCAAACTCACAACCTCATGCTTGCCAGGCAAGCGCTTATGCTGCTGAGCTAAATCCCCAGCCCCACATCCAAGCTTTTCAAAGATCCCAATGAGGAATGTATCCCCCAGCTTCTCCTTTAAGCTTTTTGATTGCTATTACTATTACTAAGCTTTTTGAGTTAAGCTATTTGATTAAATGGTACTATTGGCACCATTTGTTTTACACTGCCCCAGGCAGTCAGGATGTTAAGCAACTGTCTCTGATTATTTTTGACTGCGCACTGGAGAGCCGGGGAACCCAGGCAGTAGTCGGAGGCCTGAGCTCACTGCAGAGTCCTCCTGTGCAAGTCCGTACCGGGAATCTGAGGAGCCTGCACTGGAAGCTGGGAGTTGATGTCTAAGGTGAAGGCAAAGATGGGAGCTTCTCCGAAGAAGCAGAGGCCAGCCTTCCCTCTTCTTTCCCTTTTTATTCCATTCAGGCTTCCAGCCTACAGATTGGTGCCACTCATGCCCAGGGTAGCTCTTCCATCTTCAGTCAGTCAATCATCCAGACATACCCAGTACTGTACTAAACCAGTCTGCTGGGCATTAGACACCACAAGTAACTCTCACCCTCATTTATGTGTAGAGGTAGTGGGTATTCCTAAAAAGATAACTATAGGCACATAGACACACACGCCTCAGTAACAACAACTTATATAAAATATAACTCCTTTACAAAATGAGATGATTGTTTATACATTGTTCTGCAACCTGGTTTGCCACTTTAAATATCCCCAGTGAGTACTATTACAGTGTAGCATTGCTAAGGAAGAAATGACTCTAGCTCTGCTTCTGGACTGCCTGAATTCAAATGTTAGCTCCACCATTTACTGACTGTAAAATCTGATTACTTAACTTTGCTAAACTCTAATATTTTATCTGTCAAATCAGAGTAGAAATAGTGCTTATTTCTTACAATTTGAAGAGGATGAAATGATAAAAAATATGCAAAGCACCTTGCTCAGTGCATGGACTGTACTGAATGTTACTGAATGTTGGCTGACATTAGCCATGCTTCTTTAGAGACTGCGTGATATTGGATAATAAGAATGATTTACTGCATAAATTAGTTATTAATTCATTTGTATGCTGACATTTAGGCTGTTTCTTCTGTGGTTTGTGGGTTTTTTTGTTGTTCTCGATTTGGGTTGGTATTATAATCAGTGCTGATAAAAAATGTCTGTTTCATAGTTTCTTAAGTGAAATTATTGGATAAATAGTTTTTAAATTATGCTAGAGATTACCAATGGCCCAAACTAATTTACTTTCTCATTAGCAGTCTATACGCAGTTCTATTTACCTTTTTTTTTTTTTTTTTTGTAGCAGGGTTTGAACTCATGACCTTGTGATCCCCAGGCAGGTGCTTACGCTGCTGAGCTAAATCCCCCAATCCAATTTATGTTCTTCTAAATGTTGCCTTATGGTGTTGCTTCTGTGTGTTTTGATGGGACAACTGGTTTGGCTCACACAAGGCCAGTGCAGGGGAAGGACACCATGAGAGGGACATACCGGTCACTTAGGCAGCAGATCACTGTGAGGTCCTCCCTGTGTCCTTGATTTGCAAAGTCTCTAGTAGAGGCTTCAAGTCATACTGCGCTCTGGGTGTCACTGCTTGTGAGCAATGGCAGAATGGCCAGGTGCTCTTCTCTTGGCTTCTACAACCCCCAGGGAGTCAATTACAGATCTCAGCACCCTTGGATTTGCCCTGTCAGCCTTTGTGCCACCCCAGCTGCCCGCCCTATCATACAGTCATAGTTGTGCCCCCTTGGCTCTCTAGATGCAGCTGGCTGACATGGTCTGGGGCATTGTCTGGGAAAACTAGACCATCAGCAAAACCACTGAGCTCCAACAACTGAGCTCAACTCCAGTCTCTCATGTACCGTAACTGCGGCACCAGCTAGCAGTGCTATTGGGAAGTAGTGGAAGCGTTAAGAGGTGGAGTCTAGTGTAAGAAGCTGGGTCATCAGGAATTGAAGGCCTTGAAGGGGATGTTGGGATCCTGGTCCTTTTCTCTAAATCTCTTTGCCTCCCAGCCACCGTAAAATAAACAAGACTGCCACATACCCCTCACCATGATTTCTACTTTACAATAGGCCTAAGAGCAATGTGTAAAAGGGACCATGGACTAAAACCTCTGAAACCATGAACCCAAACAAACTTTTCCCTCTTTAAGTGGATTTATTTCAGGTATTTTGTAACAGAGCTAACACGAAAGGGTTATATAATATGGATATCCTCCTCCTACATCTCCTAGCCACCAGCTTCTCTCCTATAGGGAACACTGCAGTTGACCAACTTCTTGTGGATATTATCAGACATATTCTGTGCATACACAACATACACATGTATGTTCTGTGCATATGTATGTGTACAGAAACAAAAAGTTTATGCAAAGTAGCACATTTTACACAGTATTGTGTACTTTCCTTTTATTTCCTATTATCGTGAAACTAATTTCATGTCAGAATGTAAAACTCTGTGTCTTCCTTTTGATACCAATGTTGATTTTCTTTGGATCCACGTGTCATTATTTGAGCAATCCTTCATTTAGGGATGGATGTTTGGGTTGCTTCCAGTCTGTCTTTAAACAACACTGCAGTTAAGCTAAGAGTAACAATATATCTTGGGTATGTATAAACATATCTACATGATAAAACTCCAGCAGGGAGATGGCTCTGCCGAAGGGCACGTAGGAATTCCTATTTGGATGGGTATACCGGAGTTGCCCACCTTAGGGATTGTACCAATTGACACTCCCACCAGCACTAGTCAGAAGTATCTGTTTCTTAGCCCATGGCTACACAGAGTATTATCAGATCTGATCTTCTTTACCATCCTGATAGGTGAAAATGTGAACTCGATCAACTCTGACAGTAAAGGCGGGAGAAATGTCACCAGTGTCCAGGCCTGGAAAGCCTCCAGTTCTGTCCTTGGCCACTAAACAGCTGAGACTAGCACACTACATGCTTCCCTACACGGCCCTCAGTCCTCCTAGAGTTCAGCTGCAAGACTCTGATTTTTCCAGTTGTCTTTCTCTTTTTTCAATAGCTTCCTCAGGGACAGATGCAAGGTAGGGCCTGGCAGCTGAGGAGACAAAGTGCGGGGCATTTAAGGACAGATCAGCAGCGGTGAGCTCCTACGGCTTCTTGCTTCCTCTGAGAAGTAGAGGGACAAAGGCATGACTGCACTTTCAGGACGCATTACAGTCATGCCTTCTGATTGTTTTGCATTTGACACTCATCAACTCTCCCCTGGTAATCTGAGTAACAACTTTATATAAGGAGAAGGCACCCAGCTTCTCACATTAAAAATGTACCAGTTTGCTTGGATGTTAGCTTTTCCTCTCTCACTTGACTTGCCACTGTCCTGCCTCTTCCTAGCAATTTATCCCTTCCAAAAAGATGACCCCTAACTAATGATGGTTTCGCTTAATGATGATGCAGGACAATGCTTACTCAATAGCAGCTGTAGAAGAGCCACAGCCCCTGGGGTTGACTATGTGACCACAAAGGAGAAGCAACTGATGCTCCCCAGAGTTCTGTGCTGCTAAACTATAATGTTCATGCAATACATCAGATGTACTAAATGCATCATTTTGGATCCAGGTTGTAAACCCTTTATTAGGAGCATTTACAGTTTTTTAAATGTACTCATTTTGCTAAAATCAGTATTTTGAAGGAAAGATAGAGTATGGGTGCTGAAATCTTTTCATGAGGGTTGAGATGGAGAGACCTGGGGAAGAAGAAGGAGGAGGAGAAGAAGAAGAAGAAGAAGAAGAAGAAGAAGAAGAAGAAGAAGAAGAAGAAGAAGAAGAAGAAGAAGAAGTGATATATGTTTATGTAGATGTTTTGTCTTTAAAAAGTTTAAAGTAGCCAGTATGGTGTGTATGTGATCCCAGCATTTAGGAGGCTGAGATAGGAGGTTCACTGCAAGTTCAAGGTCAACTTGGGCTACATAGTGAGACTCTGTCCCAAAACAAAAGCAAAAAGTTTAAAATGATCCTCTCAATGCAGATGGAGATGGCATCATATAGTTAGGGATATGCTTTTTGTATTCTGGTTATTTTCTTTCCCTTCTATTTTTTTTTTCATTGTTTCAGGCTCATAATGGTGAAGTTCATCATAGAAATGTCTATCCTAATGGTCAACAAGAGGAATCAATAACAAGCAATGGGAAATTTCTAATGTCCAGTTCCAAACAGATCCTGTCCCAAGCCTTCCATCCTGGGTTACCTGCCTAGGATTCTCCTCAGATCATACCTTAGAGGAAGCAAGAAAGGTACTGAGGCCACTTGTCTTCTGCGGACCTTATAGACTGGGTCATAGGAGGTGACACCCATTTTCCGGGAACAATTCAGGCCATTAGAAGCTTGTGTCCAAGGTGTCAGTTAAAGATTATGACTGAGATTGGGGGTACATACAGTTTCTGATTGAGATCAAGAAAGAGAAAAAAGAGACACACAATTTGGTGGGAGGGCTGCATGTTTCCTTTTACTCATCCTCAAATTTAAAATCCTGTCCTCTGGTTGATTTCATGGGCTGCTACCTAGCTGGACAAAGAGATATCAAGATGACTTGAGAGATATTTGGGAGGAAGACTTTGGAAAGCCTCACCCCACCCCTTCTCCAAGATTCATTTGACTGGAAAGGAAGAAAATTGACCATCTAAGGGGTGGGAGTAAATCCAACACTGAAGGCTTAACCAGAGGATTGGCAGGATTGTTGTGTGATACAGTAGCCCCAAATTGTAGGTGAGTTGAAAAGTCAACTTCAGAGGAATGACAGTGACCTACCTTGTTTATTAGTCGGCTTTCCTGTTGCTGTACATAGTCCCTGACGGCCACAACTTAAAGAAAGGGAGTTGCAACTTGCCTTATATTTTTAGGAGATTCAGTACGTGACCAGCTGGTGCTTCTACATCACATGGTCGGGAACAGTTACAGCAATGACCCACTCCTCTGGTGCCAATTTTCTGTATTAGATTTTCTGTTGCTGGACACAGTAACTAAAACTCATAGCCTAAAGGAGGGGAGGTTTAATATGGCTCATGTTTTAAGGGGAGCCAGTGCATGGTCAACTGGTTCCAAGGAGGAAACATCAAGAGCTTGATGGGACAAAGATGCTTGATTCATGGTGACTCTAAAGCAGAGCACACGAATCGTGCCAGAGTGGAAGGACAAGTGGAAGGACAATAGTGTCAGAGTGGAAAGACAAGGACAAAGGGACGAGGCACAGGCCAAAAAGCCATGCCTTCATGACCCACCCGTACATTTCTTCTTTTGAGGAAAGCACTGCTGCCTTGGGTGGCGCAAAAAGCACTCAACCAACAACTCTGTCTACGATTCTCCATTCTGCACTCAGGTATATTATATGGCTTCTCTGAGTTTTGATTTTTTTTTTTTACCTGAACAGCAGAGGTTGTTACTTACTTCCCAGAGAACTGAAAACATGCAATATAATAATCTGGGCATATGGAAACGTACTGCTAACATTAGAGTCCAAAGCATGATGCCGAGCCAAGGCTTATCCCTATTTTTCTGAGACTCTGTTCATTATGCAGGTGAGTTGAGGTGTTTGAGGCAGAAATATCTCAAAGGGTCCATTTAACCTGTCAGAATCATAAAATTAAAAAAACTTTGGCACATTGTTCCTAAAATGCTTTAACACACATTGAGCTTTTTTTTTTTTTTTTTTGAGAACAAGTCGCATGGGTTTCTAAGAATGCATCCAGTTTTAACATGCCATGAGTCTATTTTTTCAAAATTTATTAATATCTAGAGGATTCTACTAAAAGCAACTGCTAAAGCTATACTACATTCAATGAGTTTCCTTTTAGACACTATGCCCTGTGTACATAAAATTACCTCCTTCTAGGTAGAAATCTATGGCAAGAACTTTGATTTAAAGAACCAACTTTTGGCTCAGATGACAATCTCCTAGCAGCTCTGCCATTTCCGGCTGTTTTTAAACAACAGCTTTTGCCAGTTTTTGGCAGTGTCTCCTTCATTGCAAAAGTGTCTGGTGATGAGAAACACCAGCACAAGCTCAGCCTGCAGAATGAACCTGTGATGAAGTGATGATTTGTGCAACACAGGAAGAGGGTAGAGAGCCACAGAGAAGGAAGTACTCCTTTATGCTGAGTGGTGAAAGAGGACCCAGAGCATCAAAACTCATGTAAATTGGTCATTCTAGAACTTTTGAGAGCTTAATCAAAGAGAGGGAGACTGTTTACCGAAAAATGTATGGCCACATGTCCCCAGAAAAGTTTGCACATAATTTGATGGGAAAAGGAGGTGACAGATATGGGGGAAAGTGAGAAGAGAGAAAGAGACTAAAATCTTGGCTAATGTAATGTCTATGCTTAAGCCTTAAATTTAGTCCTGGACTCCAGGCACCTGCAGGACTGGCTATCTCATTTGCAGGACCCAATGCCAAGTAAAACTGAAAACTGTGGGGCCCTTTGTTTAAAAATTATTGAGAGTTTTGAGAAAGTAGTGGCAGAACATTCAAGGCTGGGGCTCCCCTGAGCATGAGACCGTGTGTGTCTACCTGGACCACGTGTTCATGGAGTTGATCCTGACACAGGAGGCCAAGTCCACAGTGGACTCTTTGGGTGTGTTTTTGAAACCATGGCCTTGTAAAATATTTAGCACTGGTACATATTCGGTGAACTTTGTATTCTACTTTTAAAAATTTCAATATGGACTTCATATATTGATGATGGACACTTTAAAAAAGCAAGGAAAAAAGTTAAGCAGAGAAAACGGTATTGACAAAAGTCAGTCTGTTTTCTTACTTACACTGATGTTGAACTATTGACCTGCTAGCCGGAAATGCATCTATTCCCCTCACTGTAGAGGGCCGTGGGCAGATTAGCAGAAACCTGTTATTTGGCAGCAGGCCAAGAATTCTGGTTCTACCAGGCCAGCTGCACTGGGTTGAGTGTGTCACTTTTAAAGTATGACACACTTAGGGAATGTGACCCCTTTAATGCTTCATATATATTTATCAAAATAGCACATACACATGGTGTAAAATGAAAAACAGTACATTTCCTAAAAAGTTATATGAAAAACGGCTGCCTTTCACCTATCAGCCTCAGCTCTCAGGCTGGTTTCCTGGACTTTCAACTCTCAGGCAGTTTCTTACGGTCTTTCCCATTATCTTACTGGATGAGATGCAATATTTGAATTTATCAGTTTTCAGCACTGTCTGTTGACTTCCTTGAAGGAGATAGTAGTGATGTGTAGAAACTCATTATTTTTTGGACATGCCACATATTGGTAATTTTCTGCATATTTCCCAAGATAGGAGTTGTAAAAATTACATCACAGATTCCCTCATTGCTGGGGTGCAGGAATGTCATTTAGACCTCACCAATCAGATATACCTGCTGAAAATTTTGATTCCAAAGTGAACTGTCAAGGAACAAGGGTAGTGGGGGGAAGGTTACTTCTGCTGACCTTGGTGGCATCTGGTCTAGCTTTTGGGAGGAGGACGGGGCAAAGCCTCTGATACACGGTCCATATGACAGCAATATGTTACGCTGGCTGCACAGTGGGCACTGACACTGGAGATGCAGAATTCTGTCGCTACCCAATGTTGTGCCTGGGCATTGCTCCCTGAGGGCCTGGAGAGCTACTGATATCCTTTAACATCCTCAATTCCTGCTTTAACAAGCCATAGTAGAGCTTGTTGTTGTAGCTTTGGTCTTCACATTTAGTAGGTAAAGCTGTAGTTCTTTACCTTTGCCGTGGTTTTACATTATGTCACCATCATCAGTTTTGATTAAATTAGTCTTCAGTGTTTACATTATTATGACCATGTAACAGCTGTCCAGTGTTGAACCAAGTTGCATGCTAGATGTTTTAGGATATTAAAATAACTTTTCTTCCCCTCAGTTGAGACACACACTCCAAGAAGATCCCAATGAGTCCTATAGCCTAGAGTGAGGCACGAGGTCACTGAGCAGCATTGCAATGGGGAGTTCAGTAATTAGATTCTGCCCTCAGCTCTAGTCTAGGTGAAGAAACTGGAGAGGCAGAGGGAATTGGAGATTAGGTGACTATTTTGGAGGGATTGATCAGGGTACTGAAACTCCTAGTACCGGCACTTCCCTTTCCCACATCAAGCACACCTCCCAGATGGGATGGGAAACAGTACAGTGGTACAAGAACTTAATTCATTTCATGTTTCTGGCTGCAAACTGAACTGGTTGTGAACTGAATCAGATTCCCCCTAAGGTTCAATGTAAATAAGGTTAACCTGTTATGACTCCTACAAACATGGTTGCGAACCAATTCTGGCTGCGAACCAAATCAAATTTTCCAATAAGGTTCAATGTGAATAAGGTTAATCTGCTCTGTGCTATATGTATTTTTTAACCACAAAAATATGAGACAAAGTACAGTGCAGTACAGCATAAAGAAAGAACATTAACTTTGTTGAGGTGACTTCTGGCATGCAGGACAGTAAGGCGGGAGGGTATTGTCTAGGGGGGTCCCCTTTCAGAAGGACATCAGAGGATCTCCTTCAGGGGTTTCTTCTTTTCTTTGTCTCAGTTTCAGAATCAATTTTGACAAAAACAAAACAAAACTCTGTATGATGTCAATTTGTTTTTTTCTGTGCTACATAACCCACTGGTAACAAGAGACCATGTTATAGTTCATCAGAGTCAGTGCTCTGTTAGTTATGGTTTTATGTTGGGGTGGTGTTTCTCAAAGAAAGCCTGGCACTCATTCCATTTTTTCATAATGGATTTTTACTACATCACTGCTCACCTCCTGTCTGTCTTCCTCTTCCTCAATAAGAAGAGGAATGGTCCTCAGCAAGTGCCTTCTGCTGCCCCCTCTGGAGTGCAGCAAGTTCTTCTATTGTCAGCTCCACTTAATGGTCCCCAGTAAGCTCCTCCATGTCTGCACCATCAATGCCCAAACCCATCATCCTGCGAGGACACAATCAGTAGTAGTAGAGGACACAATCTACTCTACTACTGTTCAAAGTCATGCTCAGTGACACAACCCGGCCACAGTTTCCTCCAGGCTGCTTAAGGTTTGGTACACGACATCTTCCCAGGCTTTGTCAATGAGGTTGATGCAGTGGAGGACATTGAAATGTCTCTTCTAGAACTCTTCTGAGTCAAGGTCATCTCTTCTGAGACATTAAGACATCTGGTGGAAAGCACATTTGTGTATGGCTTCTTGAATCTGCAGATCACTTGCTGATCCATGGGCTGCAGGAGAGATGGTGTATGTGTGTGACCTGACTTTTAGGAAGTCCTGGTCAGCATCCACACCATCCACTAAGGTTGGATGGTGCGCTGGGCAATTGCCCATTAGAGGAAAATTTTTAGGTGGTAGGTTGTCAGAAGGATATTTCTTAAGTGAGTGTGAATACCTCATGCGCCCATCCCATGGACAGTTGCCTTGTGACCCAAGCTTTTGCACTGGCTTGCCACATGCTAGGCAGGCTGGCCCTGTTCACCTTGTGTTCCTTGAATGCACAAGAGGTCTGGCAATGGTCCATCAGTAGTGGCTTCATCTTCAGATTACATTTGCATGCAGCAAGAGTCAATCTGTCCTGCATGGGTTTGTGCCCCATCAGTGCCATTTCCTCATGCAATGATATAGACTCTATTTAGCATCTTCTTCCAGAAGAGCCCAGTTTAATCACAGCTGAACACTTGTTGAATGATATAACCTTCTGACTTTGTGAATTTCACGAATTCTTTCTTGTAGGCGTCTACAGCGGCCTTGTTAGAACAGGAACCCTCGCCAGGTCACATCACACTGTAGGTGGCATTTCTGCTGTGGAATTTATCAAACCACTCTCTGCTGGTTTTGAGTTCATCACTTGTCACACTTGTAGAGGGGTTTTTCTTGCAGTAAATCACTGTGCAATTTCCTGGTTTTTTCACCGATCCTAGCTTCACTAAGGCTATCACCTCTGGCTGTTTCTCCTTCAAACACACTAACAAAACTTTTTCTGCCTCTTCCAGTACTTGTGTCTTCTGCTTGGTTCACATTGTTACTCCTTTTGCCACATCAGCTCCTTTGATGGGATCTTTATTCTTCAAAACAGTCAACAGTGTCGACTTCACCATTTTGTACTTTGAGGCCAGGTGGGTCACATGAATACTATGCTCATGCCTTTCCACAGTTTCCTTCTTCTGTTCATTGGTCGTTTTCTTCAAGACTTTCTTCTTACCATTCTCACTCTGTGCTTTCTTGTTATATTCATTATTGCTCTGCACATTCTTGTCACTTTCATTACTACTGTGCACGTTCTGGTTACCTACTGGTTACTGTTCACATGCTTGTCACCCTCAATACCACTCTGCACTTGCTACTGCCATGCTTGCTCTTCATTTTCTTTGAACCATGCTGGATTGAATAAGAATGCAAAGCACTGTGTGTGCCAAAAAGTACATGAGAAAGCTTTACAGCAGTGTGCACAGGTCTGTCTGTGACCACAGTTTGGACTGGAGGAAGCCAGTCCCACATCTTCAGAGGAAACTTCAAAGAGAATGGCCTGGAGCAAATAGTGATCACAGCAGGAGGATGGACCCCTGGGTACTCTGGGCCTGAAGGGGACATACTTGAGGACCAGACAGGGAAAACTATTCACTTGAGTCAACTGAACTGCAGGTGAGAAAATTCCAAGTATGGTGGGATGGGGTGTCTATATTCCTTCAGTACAGAAATAGCTTGGTTATTTTAGGACGGGGGCTGTCAAATAAGGCCTTTTCTCCCTCCCTCCCCTCAATTTACCTCTTTTTCCTCCTCTGCTTTCACCCTGAAGGGCCAGAGACCTTGCTTAGCAAACAGAGTAAAGAGAAAGAACCAGACAGCTGAATTTCTCTTCCTTCCTTCCTTCCTTCCTTCCTTCCTTCCTTCCTTCCTTCCTTCCTTCCTTCTTTCTTTCTTTCTTTCTTTCTTTCTTTCTTTCTTTCTTTCTTCTTTCTCTTCTCTTCTCTTCTCTTCTCTCTTCTCTCTCTCTCTCCTTCTCTCTGTCTCTCTCTCTCTCTCTCTGGCACTGGGGACTGAACTCAGGGCCTTTGCACAGAACTGTTACGTTATGTTTCTGAACCACTGCCAGCAGCCAAATGGCCTTAGGCTTGAGTGGCCAGAGATGCTCCTTTAAGTTTAAGTAAAGTTCATGCTTCTAGATGGATGTAGAGATTCTAATTACTAAAATCAGACATTTTCTGATTTAAGGTCAGAGAACTTTTCAATTGTGTAATAAAGATTCCCCTTCACCCCCACACACATACAAGTCATAACATTTGTCCTATGTCATTCAAATGGGGCTTCACAGAGTACATTTCAGTTGGAGGTGAGGGAAGAATCAAAGTGGAGTTTGTTTCAATGCATGTAGTTTATTTAAGAGGTTATCCCAGATACCAGAAGTGATGCAGCAGAGAAGAGGAAACAGAGAAGGCCAAGCTCTTCCAGGTATGCATTAGTAGTCACTGAGGCAGGCAAGGATGGCTCAATTCTGTCAATATTCCGGAAAAAGATGCACTTTGCTTCCAAGTATTGGTTGTCCAGTAAATGGGAATGGGTGTTGTTAACTGCTGCTCTCCTCTGTTGAAAGTTATGCTCTAAGGCTGTTATTTTATTATATCTAAGTTGTGACTTCTAATACAGAAATTGAATACATTTATATTTCTTTTCTTGTGCAACTTTTGTTTTTTCCAAGACTTAATTATTGTTTTTTTTTAAAAAAAATTACTTTATTTTCTATGAATCCTCTAATGCCCCATCAGCAATGTTTTTCAAATGTGCAAACATGTCCTGTACTTCATTTGATGCATTTTTCTCTTCCTGTTGCTCTCTGTCCTCTGTCCTACAAACCTTCAACAAGGCTAATTTTTCCTGTTATGCATTTACTTTCTTACTGAGGCTTTCTTGTGCCTGTCTCTCACTGAATCAAAATCTCATGAGCTGAGTCCATACCTTCCTTTTATTTCTTTATGGTACTAAGAATTGAATCCAGGGCCTTTGCACATAGTTATATTCCCAGCTCTGTTTTCACTTTTTTTTTTCTTTTTAATTTTGAGCAGGATCTTGTTAACTCACTAAGTTGCCCAAGCTGAGCTTGAACTTATCTTCCCAGAGTCCTGGAATTACAGATGTGCACCCCCATCCCTTCCTACTTATCTCTTCTTCAAAAACTGTGCTACAAGGTAAATTTTTTAGGTCTTGCACTTTTGAAAATGTTTTAGTCTCATATTTATACTTGATTGATAGTTTAGCTGGGTATAGATTTCTAGGTTGGAATATACTTTTTATGCAGAATTGTAAGGGTTTTTAACTCTCTGGGAAGATGCTCAAAAGTGAGATGCCACCCAATATTTCACCTGTGTGATGTAGACTGATTTTTCCTCCACTTTCTAAATATTTTATTATCTTTATCTGTGGGCTTCTGAAATTTCATGATGATATGTTCTAAACTACCAGTGGCTTTTTCACTTTGGAAACTAATTTCCTTATGTTTGGAGGGAAATGTCTTGCATTATATTTTAAAAATACTATTTCTTCTTTATTTTTATTATTTATTTCTTCTGGAGCTTCTCTTAGTAGGACATTCCACTTCATAGAGTAGTGTTCAATTTTTCCCCTCTTCTGTTTTATATTTCTGGAGTCTATTTTACTTTCTATGAGTGTTTCTTAATGTCTTCCAGCTTAATTTTGAAGATACTTTTAAGACATATATTTTTTTTCCCTAAAAAAACAGTGTAGTAGTTTCTCAAAAAATTAAAAATAGCATTTGGGAGGCTGAGGCAGGGGGATCACTGTGAATTTTAAATCACTGGACTACACTGTGATTTTGAAGCCAGCTTGAACTATGAAGCAAGATTGTCTCAAAAAACTGAAAAAAAAATTAAAAATAGAATAATTATATTATTTAGCAATTCCACTTCTGGGCATATGACTAAAAGAATTGAAAGTAAAGTCTCAAAGAGATATTGGTATATCTGTATTCATAGCAGTATTATTCACAATAACCTAAGAGTGGAAATAGCCCAGATGTCCATGCACAGATGAAAAGATAAAGAAAATGAGATATGTAGATATATGGAAATATTATTCAACCTTAAAAAGGAAAAAAATTTTTCTGACACATCTTACAACATGCATGGTTCTTGAGGACACTGTGCTGAGTGAAACAACCCAGTCACAAAGAGACAGATGCACTTTGATTTTTCTTATGTGAAGAACCTAAAGGAATTACATTCATGGGTACAGAGAGCTGAGTCGTAGCTCCTGGTAGGAAGAGGACTAGGCAGCTGCTGCCCAGGGGGTGCAGAGTTTCAGTCTTGCAAGCTGAAAAGTGCTCTGAACATGGACAGTCACGAAGGCTGTACAGCAGTGTGAACAGCGACAACCTGTGTGCTTTGGAATATTGAGAATGGTACCTTTCATTAAGCGTACTTTAACACAATTTTTAAAAATTTTCAAGAGCTCTTCTATTCTTCGATATTTTCTTAGCATTATTACTTATTTCATGAATTCAAAGATTTCTTCCTAAATAATTAATTTTTCCTTAACATTTATTTGTTTAAAAATCTATTCTGCTGTTTCCAATAGTATGTCTGGGTGGGAATTAGGATTTCTGTATCTCTAGTTTGTTTGTTTTTGGTATTTGTCGAGAGCTCTCCTCAGGCTGCATGTCACACTCAGCTTTCTATTCATGGTTGAGTAGGGTAAGCAGGGCCTTTTTGAAAGGTAGATGTCGGAACTGCAGAGTTGGCGGACAGTGAGCCAGCTTTCCAAATGGGGATCTCCAAATGTCAACATCTGGTGATTTTTATTCTGAGTCTCAAGGGAAAAGTTTGTTAATTTGCCTTCCAAGGGTCTGAGCAGGAGGGGCTGAGGCTGGGATGGATACAAGGGTTCTACCTTTTGCCAGTAGATTTTCACTTCAGCGCCACATTCGCAGCCTGGTTCCCCCACTCCTTGGTCAGTTGCCTGAGCGTCTTTAGCTGAATCTCTTTAGAGAACATTTCCTGTATCAGATCTGTCTCAGGGCTAGGGCTAGGGTTAGGGCTAGGGCTAGGGCTAGGATTCAACTGTGTACATTTTAAAATTATGTTCTTTTTTCCACCTTGGACTTACTGTCACTTTCTGTACACTTGGTGGCCCTTGTCCCTCTTTCAGGGTTCCATGGGATGGGAAGGGGTAACTCACAAGGGGGTGGATTTGTGTTTCTATTGTCCCTACCAGAGCTTTTGTTGTTTCTCTACTCATTTTACCACTTTGTCCTTGTGGATTTATATTTCCATAGAGTTCTGGGAAGAACAAGGGGGAAAATAAGCAGTTAATCTGTTTGATTAGAAGTCACCACTGTTCTTTTACAAAACCCATCCCCACCCTTAGAGAGATGTCATTCTTGTTTCGGATTCATCAACTTGGAATCATCACACCTCATTTCATAGAAATTGGTCATCTTTATTCAAGTACTGGGCAAAGTTCCAAACTCTGAAAAAAAATCATTTAACTAAGCAGCACACAGCAGAACCGGTCCTGATTCATGGTCAACCCTAAAGACCTTTTGTCTGGTTCACTTTAGGTTCCTTTCTCCTTATGCTCAGTCCAAAACTTTGATAGTTTTCAAATATTTTCTAGGATACAGTCAGCTATTCTTTTTGCTCTGGTTGGTAGTGTTTCAATGTCATGGTGTGTGTGGGAAACATATGACAGAAACAGTTAAAATTCCTACTCAACATCTGTCCTCTTTTCTTCCTTACCAGTGGAAACTTCCTGTTGTGTAGGGCAGCCATGTGCTCAAATTTAAAGTTAAATCTCCATTTCCCAGTCTCTTTTGGAGGTCAGAGCCCTGGGGGAGTTCTGATCAGTGAAACGGGTGCTGAAGCTTCTTGTAGGACTTCCTGGAAGTCTCTCTCGGATAGTGCTCACTTGGCCGGAGCAAATCATTTGACCACAGCCTTCCCCCCTCCTCACTCTTACACAGCCTGTGATGCTATGCAGGGCTAGAGTGGCCGCCAGTGGACCAGCATGAGGACCCAAGCCCTAGAGTCAAGAAGGACTGAAGGACAGGACAAAAGATTGGGTCAGATATGGTCTTGCCAGGTCACTACATCAGACCCCACCTGCTTATCTTTGGGTTTCTAATTCTGTGAGAAAATAAAACCTTTAATATATTCAAAGCACTGTTTAGTCACATTTTCAGTTTCTTGCAACTGAGTCCAACCCACGCTGACACGGATTTCCTCTGTGTCTGTTAAGAGTCTGCTGTTACATGTTCAGAGGGGGTGGTGACAGAGGCTTCCATCTGTAAGGACGTGGCGGATGCTGCTGGTGCCCTGGCCATCAACCCTTCACGCTCACCAGTTCTCCCACGCCAGCCTGACTGCCATCTGCCAATACCCATGATTCTTTGCTGGAGGGCACCCTCTGGTCGTGGATTCTGCTTGTTTTCCACATGGGGCAGGAGAGAGAGCTCTAGGGAGTTCTGGCCCCTCCCTCCTACTGGTGGGGAGCCATGACGGACAGAGTTGGTGTGTACTACCTTGGCTTCCTGACCTCTCAGCGGGACATATTTCAGGGTGCTCTAGCAGTGTGGAGCTCCAGGCGCTCCCAGAAGTAACTGTTGTGGATTTTATTGGCTCTTCCTTTCTATCTCAAGTTCCCACTACCTTACCAGCACCACAGGGTCATCTGGGTACTAAGATCTCTTTATACATGTTTGTTTCTAAGGGGGACCCAAACCAAGATAATGGAATCTTATCAGCATTGCTTTGGTGTCATGAAAGCTAAGTGGTCCCAGATATATTTGGGTGTCCTTTGCATAGACAGCTCTTACTGTACGAGCTCAGGCCGCGATTCCTGCTCAACCAGCACTGCAAAAATTTGGACTATTAGCTGTTCACTGATCCTTCTTTTTCCTCCATAATTCTCTGTGATCCAGATGCCCCCTGTGTCAGATTGATGCAGAATCATCAGTGCAAGTCCCAGCCTGGTGGGCATTCTAATAAGGTTGCTATTGGTGGCCAGAAAAAAAGAACAAGTGGAGAAAGCACCAACACTAGGTCTGTAGTTTATGCCTAAAAATATTTACTCTCTGGTGAACTGGGTATTTTATTGTACAGGGGTTGACTTCTCTCCATTCTCACTCCTTCTGCGGGTTATCAGAAGGTCGTTAATCATATTTCAAAACCAAGTGTGGTGGTGTACCTGTAAGCTCAGAACCATGGGAGGCTGAAGCCGGAGGATTGCAAGTTTGATCTCAGCCTACGTAGCTTAGCAAGACCTTCTCTTGAAATGGGGCCGGGGGTCGGGGGGAAGACTGGAGATATAGCTCAGTGCAATAGCCCTGTTCATTTGCCAGTACCACCCCTTGACCCCTAAAAATGCATTTTTCAAGTAGTACACAGAATCCAAGTTTGCAATAACTTTCATTTTTAACATTTTTTTAGAATAAAAAATGCTTGAAGAATAGAGCTAAATCATATGTCCCTATTGTTCAAAGAAAAATCTCTGATTTAAAGTAATCTGTCCCATTGATAGAGCTGGTTCAGAACCTAGTCAGACCCTGGGTATGGGGGTGAGGCAGAATTAAACTACAACTGGTGTAGAAAATTCCAAGTTGTATTAAGACTGACTTGTTCCCTCAGGCCGGGAAGAAACATACTACTGTCTGAAGCCAAACTGGGCCTAACACTCACTTTTGTAAATAAAGTTTTATTGGAACACAGCCATGCACATTGGTTTACGTAATGTCCATGGCTGCTTTTATGCTATAAAATAGAGTTGATTAGTTATTATAAAGACTCTTTGGCTTAAATATTTACTGTCTGGAACTTTATAGAAAGATTTGCTGACCCGTCTTAGACAGTCAAATAACTATAGCCAACTGCCTCTTCAGGAAATACCTCCTCACCCCCTACCTCCATCTCCTGGGAAGTTCCACTCCAATTCCTGGAAGGGCATTTCTGAGACTTCAGTGTGACAGAGTCATCTGGTAACCTGTTGTTAAAAATATAGGCTCTGATTCAGTACTTCAGGATGGGCCCAAGACTGTACTACTAAAAAGCTGCAGGACATGCCAGGGCCGCTGAG
Source organism: Hydrochoerus hydrochaeris (assembly GCA_004027455.1). Taxonomy (NCBI): domain Eukaryota; kingdom Metazoa; phylum Chordata; class Mammalia; order Rodentia; family Hydrochaeridae; genus Hydrochoerus; species Hydrochoerus hydrochaeris. The sequence goes on along the minus strand of PVLA01007136.1, from coordinate 71,301 downwards.
GACAGCACTCTGAAGTTCTAGGTAACAGGATTTATCTCACTGGAAAACTTTTTTTTTTCCCCATTGTGGTACTGGAGATTAAACCCAGGGCCTTCACAATGAGCTACATTATCCACCGTTTTTCATTTCTTTATTTCAAGACAGGGTTTCTTTCAGTTGCACAATTGCCTCGTCTGGGCTCAAATTCGGGGTTCTCCTGTCTTGTTCTCCCAGAATGCTGGGATCACAGGCATCACCCCAGGTGCTAAACACCTTCTCACTGATATTGCTCCTGGTTGAGCCTTGCCAGGCAAAACATGGCCCTCCTGTCAGATTCTCCTCCTAGCCTTCCACAGCACGCCAACCTCACACAGGAGCCCTGGCCTCCCCTCTCTAATGAGCTCCGCTCTGCTGAGAGGCAACTTCAGAGTTAAAGAGCTGTGACGCCAAAGGCAGGAGAGCTGCCAAGACTCTAATTAGTCTCCGTTTTTATATTTAGTTTGCTATTAGATAATGCGCGACACCTGCTCACTAGACAGATCTGTTTTGAATCTCCTCTGTTCCCCTTTCTTGGCTGTGCAGCAGCATGGCCATGTTGCACTGCATGAGTAATAGACTGAAAGCCAAATCAAATAACCGTTTCTTTAGAATTAGAAACACAACAGCAACTAAAAACAACTTCAGCCTGCTTGGGGCCCGAGCAGGAGGTGCTGGTGGGGAAGACAGCTCAGTGTCTGGAACGAGGCTGCCAGGGCTCAGAGTTCAGGCTTGGACTGCTTTCAGCTCCACTGAGTCTTTGAAACGCATTTCCCACTCTCAGAGGGATGAGGAGGAAGTTACAGAATAGTCTCCCTCTGCTGGGCTTCCATCCCTGCCCCTAAATTGGGCATTGAACCCAAGGCCTTCACCCTGAGCTACAGCCTCGGCCATCTTTCATTTGTCCCTCTGAAATGGGGTCTTGCTACAGGGGCTAGGTTGCCCAGGCTGGGCTAGAATTTGCAATTTTCCTGCTTCAGCCTCCTAGAGTGCTGGTTTTCCTGGACTACACCACAGCTATCTGCTTTGCTGCTGGATTTTAAGTAGATAGCAGGCACACAGTCCGTACAGAAATGATGTAAATATTTCTAATTTTGATTTGATTATTGCACTAATGTGAAGTTGCTCTAAATATTCTCAGGACCCTTAGGGGTCCTAAGACCTTTTCCAGATGCTGTCAGTGAACCAGAAATGCCGAATCCATCTGCAAATCTTCCTTCTTGGGTCCTTGGGGCTTACTATCTGTTTGGCAATGGCTGGAACTGATAGACAGATGCGGAAATTCAAATCCATGAATCATGCAAGACCTATAGATGGGCAGCGAATGTCAACCACACGTGGGTGGGTAAGGAACTGCTGGCAGAGCCTCAGACAGCCCCAGCAGGGAGGACAGATTTGATAGTGTGACCTAAGGAACTACCGCAGGGCACTGGCTTTTTGAACAAATAAAGATGGACTTTGTAAAAAGACTGCTTAGCTTCAAACTTTTTCTTTCCAAAAGCTACCCTGGGGGTTGGAACTTAACCCCAGAAGCACTCGGTAGGTTATTCTCAATTCACCAGATTATTTACCTGCCACATAATAAACTCATCATAGTTCATTTCAGGGGGTGGGTTCTGTTATTCTTGAGGAGTCATTTTTTAAAGAATCCTAATGTTGTAGGGTTAAGATATTATATATGTTAGAAGTGCAAACTTCAGACTGTCTGTGTGCCCATTTACACAAACATGTGTGTACCATGGGCCCTAAGCTTAGATGATATATTAGCTGGGAACAGAATCATTGAGATGTTCTATCTATCTATCTATCTATCTATCTATCTATCTATCATCTTTTACCTATGTACACATGTATATATGTCTGTGTGTACCTACGTGTCTATCTATCTATCTATCTATCTATCTATCTATCTATCTATCTCTCTAAGATATTGGCTCATGCAGTTATGGAGACTGAGAAGATGATGCATTAGTTGGGATTCTCAAAGAAATAGAACCATTAGGGTGCCTCTATCTAGCTCCTATTTGTTTATCTGTATGTCCATCCATCCATCCATCCATCCATCCATCCATCATCTACCTGTTTATTAATAAGGCATTGGTTCATGCAATTACAGAGACTGAAAAGCCCCAGTACATATAGCTGGCAGGTTCTAGTACCAGCAGAGCTAAATTCGAATGTAAGTCTGAAGATCTGAGAACCAGGAGGGCCAAAGTACAAGTTCTAGTCTAAGTCCAGGTCCAAAGATAGGAGGAGACCAATGTCCCACATTAAAAACAGTCAGGCAGAGAGAACAAAGTCTCTTTTCTCGGCTCTTTTCCATTCAGTCCTTCAGCAGGCCCCCTGACATTGGGGAGGGCAGTCAGCTTTACTCAGATGATTGATTCAAACATTACTTGCATCCCAAACACACTTACAGACACACTCAGAGTAATGTTAAACCCATGGCCTGGACACTCAGTGGCCTGGGTAGGCAGAACCAGTAACTGTCACAGGTAGATTAAAATTTCCAAGAATTCACTCTCCTCCTCCATTCTTCCTGGCTTCTCTGGAGCACCGAGGTCAAAATTAAAAATTGATAAATACCCCCACATCATTCCCTATATAAAAACAGCAAATACCTTGAGAACTTCATCAGAAAATTCAAGAAAGGATGCTGGTTGGTCTGGTTGGGTCAAGTCCCCATGTCTGGCTATTCACTGTCTTTCCAGAGAGGGAGTCTGACCAGGCAGCTCAGGACCTTAGCCAGACCCTGCAGTGGGCAATCAGAGTTCCTACCCTGACACCAACCCACTGGGATCCACAAACCTCTGATCTTAAGAGGTCAATGAACCTAGTCTGAGAACTTGTATTTTTATCTCCATGATCCTCTTGCTGAAATTGAACATATTCTTTAATGACGCATGTAGTCCATAAACTTCGATGGCATTGATAGTGCCTGTGACTATGAAATAAATAGAAATTTGCAGCATATTTTAAGCCCAACATCTCAAAACATCCCTTGCACTCATTACCTCTTTAAAATGGAGCATTTATGACAACTACCACCAAACCTTATGAGTTAATGCATTAATAATGTAAGAAGGATCCGATTGTATCATGGATTAAAGCCTTTCAATATAGTTGGAATACTCTGTCACCTTCTGAGTTTTATATTGTGGATTTTAAGACATTTTTCTAGGGAAGGGTCTCCTGGCCAAGGGGGTGCCTGCCAGGAAACTGAGATAAACACAACTCTGGCTCCAAAGAATTGTGGGCACACAAAAGAGACACTTGCACATCTGCTGTCTGGATGTGAGCACCTTCACCGATGTGGCCTACCCATCCTTAGAGAGAATCTGCATTATAACCACCCAGGAGTGCAGCCTAGAAGTTGTTGAATGAAGACTTCCTGCTTCCCTCAGTCTTTGGGTGTGGACACACTTGGTGAAGGAATGATCTTTAAGACATTTAAGTGAGTCTAAAGTATTGCTGGTGCTTTGGGAAGGGAGGTGACCAAAACAGAAGGATGGGCTGTCTTCCGAGTCACTTAGGGCTAGAGCACAGGAGCCTGCAGACTTCAGCTGACCCGAGAATGCGATTAGTTCTTCGCTGACCAATCTGGGTGTACGAGTACCTCCACTGAGATTTTTTACTTTCCTAAAAGATTTCCCTTCCCTCCTTTATTCCCTCCTTCCTCCTCTCCCTCCCTTTATTTTTTATTGGTATATACCTGTGATGTCTGGACACAGAGAGGGACTTACTCCCAAATATATCCAACCCCCCTTTTCCAACACAGACCCAGAGACACAGGTGTGTTTTTCTAACTCCAAGGAGGGGGTTGCGCTGTAATACGTCCAACTTTCACCGTGAGTGACTGAGATTCCCTTTTTCCAGAGCGCTGCCATATCAGTATAGTGGTTTTAAACTCAGATGAGTTTTTTCTCTCGGACAAGGGTGACAGTGTCTGGCAACATTTTTAGTTGTCACACTGGCAAGGGGGTGCTGCTGGCACATGGAGGGCAGAGGTGAGGGATGCTGCCAAACAACCAGAAAGGTATGGGCAAACCCCACAGCAAAGAATTACCCGATGCCAAACCCAATAGGGCAGCTACTGGGAAACCATTCTAGTGTCCGAGGTCGAGATTTCTACTGAGTCTCTTCCTTACTGTTTGCAGAGAGAGAGATGCTAAAACATCAGAAAAATAAAATATAATCAAGGCAGTGTCTAATCTGTTAAAAAAAAACAGATATAGTTTAACAGGTTACCACTAAAAGCGGTGGTCCTTTTTTTTTTAATGTATGTTATTGGTCCATGTTTGCAGTACACACATTGCACAGTTATCTTGGGGAGCTGGTACGTGTACATAACACAGCTTATTTCTGTTTTACGCCCCCTTCCCTCCCTGCGGTGGCTCTGCGAAACATTTTTTACAGAAAGAGGATGACTACTCATTGAAGGCAAAATAGAAATGAAAATCATTTCTTTCTACATAGTATTTATATCCTTGAAGCTATTCAGACAGTTCCAGGCCTGTTATGGTGTCAGCTTGGCTGGCTGTCTCACTGTTGATCTGTCACTTGAGAAAGTCATTAGAACCAAGATGGAGTCACCTGTGTCAAACTCACAGCAAATGGAGCTGACAGGGAGTAGGGCGTGTGTGTGTGTGTGTGTGTGTGTGTGTGCATGCACGCACGCGTGTGTGTAAGGAGGGCTCCACGCATGATTTGTCTGCTGACAGCAACTATCAGAGGGATTTTTCTGAACTGCAGCTTGCTGCAAGAGTCCCACAAGGACAGCACCTGCTTACAGAGACAGTGGCCTGACACTTGTCTCCATGAATGAGCTGATGTCCTGCAGTACACTCTTGTAACCAATGTTTTCTTTGTTTCAAAATGAGTTGCTGTGCACTTCTCCTTTTTACCTTTAAAAGCTTCCCTGTACCTCAAACTTCCGTGTATAACCATGACTTGTCATAGCCAGCATGTCCTGGATCGTAATCCCCTTTTACTTGTGCATAAATAAATTCTATTTTTCCAAGAACAGTCCTCTCTGGTTTTGATGTTTAGATTCTCTCTCTCTTCCTCTCTTTATCTCTCTTCTGTCTACCATCTATCATCTACCCACCTCTCAATTTATCACCACATATATATATATAAAATCTATTTATCCATCTCATCATCCATTATCTATCATTTATTTATCATCTATCTCCATCATCATCTATCTGTATATTTATGATCTCTCTATCCAACAATCTATCTAATCATCTATTATTTATCCATCATAATCTATTTATGATTTATTCATCAATCTATCTAATCATCTATCTGTCCATCCATCATCTATCTATCTAATCTATCATTAATTTGTTATGTTTCGAACTTTGACAAAATGAAACAAGCTATTTTCTCTTTGTGTTATTTATTTCAGTAGTGCAGGACTTGGCTGTGGACTTCCAATTCTAATTTGTAGCTGGAAGAACCATCAAACACAGACATTTGCCCCTGAGCAACTTATTTTCTCCTTGTTGTTAGTGACAGGATTGTCCCTAGGGCATAGCACATGTGGCCACAGGCCTGGGTCCTCCTGACCATTCTCCTTACTGTGCTGGTAGCCTGGCAGTGGCTCAGAGGACAGAATTAGTGAGGGGACTGCTTCAGTTCACATTAAAACAAAGCAAAACAAAATAAAACAAATCCAGGCAGATGCTGAACATAACAATTTTGCTTTTTGCCTCATTTTTCATTATCATGAAAGTGTTGACCCTTTTTGTTTTTCTCATGTACCCACAGACAATCTCTGATGTTCATTTTAATCTGATTTAATCAGACCAACAAGAGATGGGGACAGGGTCAGCCTAGAAGCTGGACACAGCTGTCTTCTCTGTGGCTCTCATAGCTCCTAGGAGCATTGCTCCTGGGTGTCTGGTTCTACTTCCCGGGGGTTGCACTGCCAGGTGTTATTCAGGGGAAACTCCAGGTTTGGGCTAAAAGAGGAAGGCAGAGTTTGAAGGCACTTGAAGAAGGGGTAGTGGAGCAAATGCGAGAGCAGTGGAGGCCTGGAGAACAAGGCTGAGGCAAGGGGTTGGGGAATCAAATCCATGAAGATTGCTTGAGGCTGTAGCACAAAGAGCTGTCAGTATTGGAGAGGGGCCAGTCTCTGTCCACCCTTACAGCTTCAGTGTGGCTGTGGTAGCCAAGGAGTCAAAGGCCCCTGGTAGAATCAGCCAAGTTCTTGGGGTTGAGGGGCAGATATAAAGGTGACCCGATGTGGTCAGCAGGTAGAGCCATGACTGACGTTGTTCCTGAGCAGAGAAAAGGCACAAAAACCTTGGACACCCCAAGGTGGAGCTGGGATGGGGCAACTGTCCTTCAGCCAGGCTCTTAGCATTCTGCATGAGGGTCACTGTGATTGCATTTGCTTAATATACTTGGATGGGGGTGGTGCACAGTTGTCCATCCTATCCTTGGGGTGTTCCCCAGAATATAGGGGCTCCACAGAATGTGAGTGCAGGAGCCCATTGAGTTGAGCCCAGACAGTGGGGGCAGAAACTCCATTCAATATCACCATAGCTCATGGCATCAGCGTTTTGTGGGATAGCCACACTTTCTTCCATTAAGTTTTATTTTATTCTGGTTTCCAAAAATATGAGTTGTCTTAGCTAAAGGAAGAAAGAGCCTGAGGGGTGGGAGCATGAATTTTATGTTGAGCATTTGAGGTGGATTTGGGGTTGTGCCATACAGCGAATTTCTGTGCCTTGTAGAGGAAAAACTTTGGGGGCGCAGAAACACGTGTGAGCTTTAGTTAAAGAGTGCCTTGCTTATTCATTGAGCACTTACTCTGTGCCACGTGCCAGCAGAGTAGCCAGGAATAAGACACAGTCCTTGCTCGCTAAGAGCATCTGGCCTGATGGGCTAAATAGGTGCCTGGGTTGAATGCAGATTCTAAGTCCCAAATACCATCTCCCTCACTTTTTTCTCTGTGCTTTCATTTTGTTTTGGGGGAATCTTGGTGCTTCTGCATGGGGCCCATGCAGGGAATGTATTTATGGCTCCTGCAACTTAATTTTGCAGGTACAATAAATTCAATAGTAGCAGATGGACATGGAGGTGTCCGGGAGCCAGAAGAGGAAGAATGAACAAATGCTGACTTTCTAGGTCAAGCTGAACTTTTGTAGGCCTAAAGATTATTGAAAACTATTTTCATGGTTTCTCTGCCTATTTATCACCCACATGCAGTGAGGCCAAAGCCATCAAATAGTCACACACCATCTGCTCTTTCGTCCCCTTTGTCATGTCTTATAGTTGGATCACTTGACAAAGAGCTGCAGGAGCCAAACTGTCTCCCAGGAGAGTGTGCACTGTCACTATGGAAGCTTAGGACCTAGAAAATTAAAGTAGTGAAGGAACACAATGGGGTGGCTTGTCTAGTATTTTTGAAATGTATTTTTATAGCTGGGGTTTGTGGGTGTCTATCAACCCCGAGCCTTGTCTGCAAAATGTGGGTAGGTGGGCATGTAGATTCAGGGAGGAGAACATCTGATATTTCATCAGCTTCTCAGGCATGTCTGTCATGAATGCTCATCACCACCTCTCAAAACAAAAGCAAAGGTTTGGAGCCACCTGATAATAGGACAGCTTCCAATTTTCATTTTTCTCTGTAGAACAGAGGTGGGTGTTTAAGCTACCAGGAGGCTTATACAATACTGTTGGATACAGCTAGCAAGCTCACACCAGAAACAGGGAGGAGGGAAGGAGAGAGAGAGGGAGAGAGAAAGAGAGAGAGAGAGAGACAGAGACAGAGAGAGAGAGGAAACCTGATAAGAACTGCTTAAAAAATCAGAATTTTCAGTGGTACGTGGTTGAGTTCTGCAATTTTCACATTTACCAGTGGATCTTTAGACTTTTATAGACTCAGACTTATGGTGTCCAGGATGGAGTGGAAGAGAAAGTTAGAGTCCTTCATTTAGTGAGTATTTCTTGGATAACTTCTCAGTGCTGGGTGCTATGATGGGAACAGGAAAAGGAAAAGACATTGCTTAGGTATCCCAGAGCCCAGCAGGGAGAAAAACACATGCAGACAATTAAAACAGTGTGGGAAGCCGGTGGTACAAGGGACTCCAAGAAGCGTAAAGACAGGTATTTTACCCAGATTGAGATGACCAAAGATGACTACCTGCAGGGGACAATATTTGAGCCAGGTCTTAAAGGATGAGTGCTGAGTCAGCAGGTCTGAATTTGGGGGTGTGGCAGATGGAGAGGATAACACGATCATGGATAAAGGGGTGAGAGAAGCAGCAAGGTGTGGAACAACAGTGGAGTAGAAAGGAGGAGGCAAGGAGTCGCCAGACCCAAGCAAGGAGACAGGACAGAGGCCAGGTCCTACGGGGCCTGGAGTGCCTCTTTCATGTCAATTCTGAAGCCCACGCATAGGGAGCTTGTGAGGCTATGTGCACAGAACACAGCTCCTGTCACTGCTCCATGAGGCCATAGCTGCCGAGCAGAATCCAGGAAGTGCCACCCAGATCACATTTTAAGGGGATCCTGTGGATATCCCCAGCCAGAAAGAATGCAACCTTGAGAAAAATTTGTGCCTCCTTCTTTGAGTCTTGGTTTTTATAACATTCTTGTGATGAGGAACTGATTGCTGGTTCGGTGGCCTTTGGTGGGAAACAGTTCCCTTGGAGTCGCTTGCACTACTGAACATCTCGGAACAGTGACGCTCACTACCTTTTCCAGAGTCTGTTTTCAGTGTTTGTACAATGCAAAGCTCTGGAAGACAGAATGTGTGTCTTCTTCCAGAGCAAAGGACAGGTGTGTTTACTTTCCATAAAACACGAGTGTTCCCAAGGCGCAGGGTTCCTGTCTGATAAGGTAACTGTGTGTGTGCAGGTATCACCTGAACTTGGCCTCACTGTGGAAATCCACCTTGGAGAAGCTGCAGAAAGGCCATTACTCTGGCCACTTCTATTGTGAGTAATGAGGTCCTTTGTCTCTGGTCCAAGTATCTTGTGTCCTCTAACACTGTCTATGAAACTGTGGCTGGTTATGTTACTTACCTTGAGCTGGGGCCACTTTTACAAATGCCACAGATCAGATGGCTTAACAGTAGCCATTTATTTGTCTCAGTTCTGGATATTGGGAAGTCTGAGGTCAGGATCCCAGGATGGTTAGGTTCTGGGGATGTCTGTCTTCCTGGTTCGCAAACATCTGCCTTTCTGCTGTGCCCTCACATGGAGGGGAGTGGGCAGAGTAAACACTCTGGTCTCTTGGACATTAATCTCATCACAGGAGCTCCACCTGCATGATCTCATCTTAACCTAATTACCTCCATGAGGAACCACTTCCAGATATCATAATGTTGGGGGTTAGTGCTTTAATCCAGACATACTGGAGAACAGACATTTAGTCTATGATGCTGGCTAACCTCTTAGCTTAAAACAAGGGTAAAACCTCATAGCTTTCATTTCTGGACAACTTCTTCCTTAAATCCTCTGAATAAGAAGGAATGACCTCATTTCTGACCCCTTAGAACATTATGTTTTTTCATATTGGAGCTCATAACTCATTACTGACCTAACATCTTTGGCCTTAGAGGAAAATTTACATGCTCTTATTTTTATGCCCCCAAAAGATGTCAGATCACAGAGCACGTAGTGTGTGCTTGATTCACATAAAGTTTTGAAGAAAAGTAATAAATCCAGAAATGTTCTGCAGGTAGGTTCCTCTGCCCCTCCAGACCCAGTGTGGCTAAGTGGCTTCCTGCAATGAGCTCCCCATCCAAGGATGCTTGATAAACCGTCTCTGCCTACCCTCGTTTCCTACACAGATGTTCGTGCGGAAACACCTACCACCAGCCTGTCACTGTCCCAGCCCTTGAATCAACTTCAAAATATGGCACTTGCAGGAAGCAAAATGTTCCAGGTTCAAAGCCCAGGAAAATAAAAACAAGTAAATAAAAATTCAACTCCAGATGGCCTGAAAGGAAAGAACTAGAGTGGAGGATTAACTGGCTGGTCATAAAGGCTATCATTGCAGAAAGTCATCATTTGTGGGTTATTTATTAGCTCTTCCCTTCAGATACCAAATGTCACATGTGTCAATGTGCAGAAACCAAGCTTCCCCGCCTAGCTGCTTTGGTGTCACACTGCCAGCTTCATTGTCTCCTCTGCAGGACCTACCAGAAGGTTAGCATTCATGTCATGTTATGCATACCATATTGCACTTTAAAAAGGTTACATGAGGCTAACTCAGCCTCATAATCAGCTTACCAATCATTCTGCCGCACTGTGCATGAAACTGCTTTCCCCAAAACCTTCATTCTTGGTTAAAAAGGGGTCTCTTGGATCAGACAGGAGTGTATAGTTTATTGTGTCAACCATTGCCTTGAATCAAAGAGGCATTTTTATCTCATTCAGCATCATGGAAGCTTATAGGTTACAATGGGACAGTCTAAAAACTCTCTTGCTTGTCTGCCTGGTACTCTGTTTAAAGATTGGCCTCATTGCTCTTGATCAATTTCTGTCTTTCTAATTCTTTTTCATACCACACGCATAACATTAGTTTTATGTGTGCCACTCTTTTCTCTTTTCTCTGCAACTAGAGCATATGTTTAACTTCAAGTGACAAAATACTATCCAGATGGTCCCTGGCTTACAATGGTTCAACTTAATGATTTTTGATGATAAGATGGTGTGCAAGTGATATGCCTTCAGTAGAAATTGTACGTCAGGATTTGAAATTTCATCTTTCCCTGGCCTAGTAGGATGCAATAAGTCATCCCTTCAAGATGGTGGACAGTGGCAGAGAGCCTCTGGTCCTAATCAGTCACGTGATTACAAGGGAGAACAACCTACACGCCATAGTGTATTGTGTTGCTAACTTCTAACATTCAGTGAGTTTGGCTCATTAATGATATTTTCAGCTTATGATAGGTTTATTAGAACATAACCCTGCATTACATAATCAGAGAACAAGTATGACAATGAAGCCAGTGTTTGTGACCATTCCCCTTGTTTAAAAATAAATCTAGGAAAATGGCAAAGTGGTGAGCAATAGAGAAAGAACGTCTCCAAGTTTTGATGTCCAGACCCTGGAATAAATCAACATGAGGAAGAGAAGGAGGAGAGAAGTGGGTCCCATGGAGGCATGAAGGATCTGAACTGAGACTTGAAGCCAGTGGAGAGAGAGAATTCAGGAATCCAGCAAAAATAAGAAAACTAGGGCAGCAGCCCTGCCTGATGGGGGAAAGTGGCAAGGAAACCATGCAGCTCCCACCCACCATGCACCTGGGGAGGCCCTGCTGGCCGGGGAGAAGCAGCAGGGAAGCCATGCAGCCTCCCTGTGTGCTGGTGGCAGCCCTGTCAAGTGGGGAGAACCAGCAAGGAAGCTGCCTCTGCCTCCTGCCCCTTCCCCCATAAGAAACCAGATGCACCCCAGGCTGAGATGCTAACAACTGGAGTAGGGAAGTAACCTGATGTTTGTGTTGTTTGATTGACTGTGCGGGCCTGGGGCTGGCAGTCTGAGTAACTATGTAGAGGATAACAATATGCAATATAGTAATGATTGTGGATTTTTTACTGTCCTGTTACAGTTTTGTTTTGTTTCACTTGACTGTTCTATTTTATCCCCTTTAAAATAAAATTTTAAAAAACTAGGTAATCAGTGTTTCCTGAGTGCCTACTTCTTACATAGTGTTCCTGGGGAAACCCAAGGAACATAAGCTCTGTTCTTCAGAAGCCTATAAGTTCATTAAATGTGGGCAAGATGCTGTGTAATATGTTTACTCTCTTGTATTTTGCTCATTATTCAAGACAAAATTATTCAGTACAAAATAGATATGTTACCAGAGAAAACAGTCTCTGGAAAGCTCCTAAGTTAATGCAATCATTTCTCTATTTTTTTTGTCCAAGGTCATACTCAAAGTGTCAGAAGTGAGAAAGACCACATCAGAGTTGGCAGGGAGCTATCCCTTAGATGGTCACAGTGTTAGGGGCTGACAGCTGCCTGAGTACCATCAGAGGCTGAACCAAATTTCCCAGTCTCCAGAGCTCACCCGGAGTAAGACCCTGGGAGAGGCACAGAAGATAGAGAAGCTTAAGAAAATCCATTTGCACTCAGGTATTATGTTAGTTAACTTTCTTGTTGCAACAAATACAAACACCCAAACTTAAAGAGGGAAAGGTTTATTTAGCTCACAGTTTGTAGAAGTTTTAGTCCATAATTGGCTGGCTCCAAGGCAGGGTGGCATGGCGGCATGGCAGAGGGGAATTACAGAGGAGAAGCATTTCATGGTGTGCAGATGGTAGCCAAGCAAGTAAGGGACAAAACAAGCCTCTTTCTGTCCCTTATGTTATATCCAGGCTACTGAGATTAGGATGGTACCAAACCAATCAGTGGACTGATTTAATAATTACTCACCTTTAATCTTAGCACCCATAATCCTAGCATTGCTAGGAATCAATCACAAACTCTAGAGTCAGAAATCTCTGAAAAATCCCACCTATGATTACATGAGGATTTGGGGGGACCTCTAGACACAAGCCATAACAGCCATCATGTGCAAAAAGACCACACATATGCAAGTGAGAATTTGAACCAGAATGCATGATGAGGTTACCAGAAATTCAATTTGGCAATCCATCATTGCCAAATGACAGATATAAACATGATTGGTGAGTTGAGAAGGAGAGACTACAAAGGCCCAGGAAGGTTTTAAAAGTGATGGAGGATCTCATGGAGACTTTCAAGGTAGATACGAACTAAACAGACAGAGGGAAGGGCTGGTCTCCCTAGGAGGGGAGAACAATGGAAGCAAAGATCCAGAGGCAATAAAGTCCCAAGAATAGTTGGAGTGAAAAGGGGCTCAGCCAAGATCTCTCCTCTTCCTTGGAGCTCTGCACTAAATAAGAAGTCATAAAAAGAGTAAGACCGGAAAGAGGCCAAAAACCCACTTTTATGATTGGGATGTATGATGTTGGAGGGTGTGGATCACACTGACAGGTAAGGGGACTTCTTCATGCCACTACAGGCCTTTGGCTGCCTCTGAAAACTTGGGCCTAATGGAGATTCATAGGCGGTTTAACTCCTAAGACAAAGAGGGAGGAGAAGGATGCCTGGATCTGAGATCCTGGACCTTCTCCTAACCAACCAGATAAGTCATTCCTCCTGGAAGGAAGGTAAGATCAGAAGGACTAGGATGCTTGGAGAAATTCCCCACAATGGTAGTTATTTGAAAGGAACACAGAATTCTTCTAATACAGAGTTTGGGGTGCATCAAATAAACCCATCTGCATTGGCCCAGGTTCAGGAGGTACCAGATAGAGTTCCTGGATGGAGAGGACTATAAAGTTTATGTTACAAGCAATAAAAAAAATTAAAAGCAAAGCAGGAAGTGATTTCTGATGCTTTTGGTGGAAGTGGATCTGTGATTGATGACTGAGTTGTATTTTCCAGTTGAATAGACCCTAGATAATAGGTAGGCAGGAGCTGATCCCTCAGGTAAGACAGGAGGTTCCCTAACATGAGATTCACCCATGGGGTCCCAGGAGCCATAAGAAGAGGTAAGATTGTTGAAACTTCATGGCTGCACATGAGGAACAAGGAAAGGGAGTAACAGAAGACTTCGAGAAAGGTGCTACAGGAACAGCAAGGAAGCTGTTAGCAGAAGGTGCTTGACCTGTTAGCTTGCATTTGCACACATCAACTTTGGAGCATCTGAAGTTTTGGAGCATAGGACCATGGGGCATCAGTGGTCTTATGGGAATGGAAATGAGAAAAAAAGACAATGTAAGGCAAAAGAGGAATGTAGTTACCAAAAGGGGACTGGTAGGTGCCTCCAGCCACAGATGTCAGGCTGGATAAAGTCAGATTGGAAACTATTGAGCAAGGTCATTGAAATGTCTCTGGTGACTTTTTCATAGTTCCTGTAAAAATAAAGACTGAGAAAAGACTGCAAATGTTCTATTTACCAAAGAGGAGTCCATTTAGTCTAGATTTGGCCTTTCCAGAATAATTGCATAATTATAAATGAGCGAGAAGATGAGATGTGGGCATTTTATTTGCCATGTCCTCTGTCATCTTCAGTATAACAAGGGAATCCGTTTCTCAGCCTCTGCTCATGAAGTCTTTGAAAATGTCTTGCCTCATGGTCTCATTCCATGAGTAGGCATACAAACAAGCAAATCGCATTTTGAAGGTAATTGTAGAAACCTGCAGGGTTTCTTGAGCCAGGATAATAATCCCAGATATTCCTAGTTGGCAGCTATGATACAGGTAGCTTTTGATGTGGCTGTTTCGACACCACATTTTTGATGGGAGTAAGGAAGAAAATGAAGCTGAACAGTTGAAGACAGAAAGAGGTTCAGAGGTCAAGGCCAAAACTCTTGATACTCATCTAATTTGGAAATTTTAAAACTCCAAATGAATGTTGTCTCCTTAAACATGGCACCTTAAAGATGTTATAATCCTATTGTGCAGTTGGTCTCCAACTCAAAAACATCTTTGATGTTGTTTAGGAGGAATTGCTTTCAGTTTTTCTGGTGTATTCTTTCTAGGAGCCTTAAGAGTGGTCAGTTTCACTCTGCACATGATAGATTTGAGTTCTGGAAAATAGCAAAGATCAACTTGGAAACAAGTCTTCCTAGATGGTTATTGAAACTTAAATTAATTGTATAGTTCTGATGGATCTGAAAATACTTGTTTTGCCTCTGAGCATGGTACATCAATGGTCCTGGCCTCCTTAACTGATTCTAGAAAGCAGATTCTAAGGAGACATGCCACAGAAAGAAGAGCCACTCCTAAAGAGATCATTTTGGAAAGAGACACAACTTATTTACATAAAAGAGTCAGTTTCTAAAAGTTACTCTTAGGAATTTATAGAAATACATTATTATACACACTATAGTTACTGTGTGTAAGAAAAGATAGGTGTGAAATTTATTGTGGTTTTAGGCAATTATCATGACATTTTCAGCATTAGCTGTTGGTAAAAGAAATGACAAGTTGTATTGCTTAATTATCTTGGTGCCCTATTTCTAAAACATACCATATTAGTAAAACATAACAATGGTTGTCTGGTTCTTTGTGTGTGTGCATTCAGTTACTTGTCATGGTTACAAATGTAAAATACTGAAGTTGAAGCTTCAGTATTGGAGGTCCACAGCATATATTAATTTATACTGTTGCCAATGTCCAACTTTGGTTCAGTGGACTGAGAAGTTAGTGCATGTGAGTTTGTGCACGCTGGACAGGGTGGGTGTGGATCAAGTCTGAGAACATGAAGCAGATTTTCCTTCTGAATCCACTTCTGAATCTACTTCAAAAGGGAACTCGGTCTGTAATTCTTGCTTTTACACAATATTATCTTTTGTACTAACGAAGCTTTTTCTACTGGGAAAAACTCATCCTTAGGTTAAATCTGGGTTGGAGTGCTATTTCACCATCTGGCGATCTAGGAAAATTTAGGAGCAAGTTCTTCAAGAAGGTCAAGGATATACTAAAAGCATTGGCAAACTTCTTCCTCTTTCCAAAATATAGTAGCTACAAGTAGTTCCCTTGGATGGGTACCATTGGGTGGGTTCTTGGAGATCATTTACCATTTTTCTTTAGAGACAGGAGAGTTGGTCCTTGAGAAATCACCTACTCCACCTGGTCCCCCAAGATGAGTTTCCACCAAAGCAGGACTCTGGGCTTATGGATTCTCAGGCTTTTCCACTGCACTATTTTCTCATCTGATCTTTGTACCATAAGACTCTTAGCTTGGTATTGCCAGCTTTTGTTTATGAACATTTCACCTGAGGATCACTTTCCATTACAAAGTAACTGGGAAAGATACCATAGAAATTCTCTGCAGAGCTCACAACTGAAAAGGACACTGCCTACTCTCGATATATTTTTTGAAGAGCCACATTAGATAAGATTCATTTAAAAACAGCCATTTAGACTTTTTGTATGTACTCTCATAAAAACTTGAAATAGCAAGATTCTTAAACCAGTTTTTCCTGCCAAATATATTGTGGAAATAGGCAGATCATCAGGAGACAAGGGCAAGTCATGTCCACTACCATTCCCCGCCTGCATCGGGGGCAGACATTGCCAATTGATCGCGATTCATTACTCCTGGGTGATATCAGTGGCGATCTTTTAATTTTCCTTTATGATCAGCCACAATCAATCAATTGATCAATCAGAAATGATGCGCAAGATGCTTAGACCTGATACTTCAGTTTGTTCCAATGGAGCTGGTGTAGGCTATAATTTGAAATGATAACAATGATGGTGATAAGAACAACAGCTAACATTTACTGAGGCTTTGCCATGCATCAAATCCTTGCTAAGCATTTTACTGCTATTATCTCATTTACATGTACAGTAACTTTATCAATATTTATGAATATCCTCACTTTGCTGATAAGGAATATGAAATGTAAAAAGGTTAAATAATACTCCGATGATCATGAATCATAGACCTGGCTTGGCTACCTTCTGAGGTCACACTCAATCATTCTGCTACCTTTGCTGCCTCTGGGTGCTGACAGACAAGCATATGTCTCAGGTCCAAATGTGCACAGAGATCTCCAAGGACATTTACTGTCATCATTTCCGCTTTCATACCCCATCTCTGCCTGTCCTTCTCTTGACTGCTATCTATCATCGTGAGGCTAGGTGTCTTTCTACCCTTTAGTTCCAGGACTTCAGATTCCCATTATCCCAGCACTCACTCACTAGAACACATTGGTGGCAGCAGGTAAGCTGGTTTCACTGTCCAAAGGGACAGGGCTGCTGCCAACCTAATTTCTAACACTGTGCAAATAAGCAGAGCAAATGGCTGGCGTGCTCTTCCTGGTTGTCACAGTCCTGCTCTGCTCCTTCTCACTGATCTGTGCCTTCACTGAGAGGAAGATAGTCAATTCCCCTGTATTCATGAGGATTTTCCAGAGAGACAGAACTATCGAGTTATACCCACCTCTGGTATTTATTATGTAGTATTGAGTCATTTGATTATGGAGGCTGAGAAGGCTCACAACCTGCTGTGTGCAAGCTGGAGACCTAGAACAGCTGGTGGTATAGTTCAAAGGCCCAAACACTAGAAAGGCCTGGGGATGTGGCTCAGTGGTAGAGCACTTGCTTAGCATGCACAAGGCCCTGGGTTCTGTCCCCAGCACTGCATGAGCAGAGAACTAGAGAGCCAATGATACAGCCTCCTGAGGCTGAAGGTGTGAGAATTAGGGGATGGAGGGTAGAAGACTGATATTTCAGCCCAGTGGGGAAAGGTTAAGTCAACCTTTCTCTGGTTTGTTTATTTATTTATTCATTCATTTATTTTTGTTCTAATCAGTTTCTTTAAAAATCAGATGGTGCCACTGGCATTGGGGGTGGGGTTTCTGTTTTATCCACTCTCCCAATTCAAATGCTAAACTACTTCTGGAAACATCCTCATTAACACATCCAGAAATAATGTTTAATCAGCTGTCTGGGCATCTCAAAGCCATGTCAATTTACCACATAAAGTTAGTCACCATATTGCCTTCTACCTGTCATTGGGGAGGAGGAATTGATGGATTTAAGCTCACTCTTCAGAAGGATTTGTAGAACCCTGCTCTGAAATCCAACATGCAGAAGATCCAAGAATAATACAGATGTGTTACTGGCTGTTACTCATCAGCAGATCAGAGAGCAGAGTTCACTGAATTGACTTCTAGACTTCTTTAGTCTGCAAATATTATTTTTTGACAAGAATATAGGACACCAGGACTCTCACATACTCTGTGATTGGTAGTGAAGTTGGTAAACCACTTTGGAGAGCCACTTGTTAACTTCTAAAAAATGAACACTATGCATACACTTTGATCCACTGATTCCACTCTTTACTGTGCCTTCAGGAGACCCGGGCACAAGATGATTTTGCACAGCATTTTGTAATAGTGAAGAACTGGAAACAAGTAAATGCATTCCCATGACCATGCAGATGTGAGGGAGGAGGTGAGGAGTTCTGATGGGTGAAAAGGGGGAAGGTCTGATGGGTAAAAAGGGGGAAGGTTGTGTTGGCTTTATGTGTATTCTCATGTACAGAAATCTACTTTTGTTCTTGAAAGAAAGGGCTGTCCAAAAGCCCAGGCTGAGGTCAACTTTGGATATCAGGAAATGTGGGTTTCATTCCTAACTGCATTGCTAAGACTCTATATATCTAGTTTCATAGGGACGCCTCTACCCCAACCCCACTTATGTGCCTTCTTGCATTTACCTCCCCATCCTTGTTAAGTCACATTTTCTGAATTTGAGAAAGGCATTCAAATCAGCAATGGCTATGTTTATCAACTACACAGCCTTAGTCTTGGACTTCCTTTTCCAAAAAATTAATGATCTTGCTGGCACCTAAAACAGAAAACCCTTCATTGTCACATGCCACTATACAAGGGCAAACTGGTGTGGCTGACAGTTGACCTCAGGTCATCTGTAGGTTCCAAGAGGACTAGTGTGTGTGTACGTGTGTGTGTGTAAATGTGCAGAAGAGAGGATACAGGAGATACTCTGGAGTTCACACAAGATGTGAGTATGAAGCAGAGACAGCCCTCTCCTACTAAAACGTGGATTGTCCTCAAAGAAAGCCAAGACCCCAAAAGCAGGCAACTAAGAAGAAAGGTGAAGATTTTTTGGCTATCTTGACTTTGACTCTGAGTAGAGAGAAAAACAAAAAGTTTCAGTTCCTAACTTTAGGCGTGCTCTCATGTGGGTTTGGAATTGGGATCCTGGGTGATCAGGTGATGATATATCTTCCAGATGTTGGAATTGGCAAGGAGGAATATAAAATGTGTATTTTATCCATTTTCTGAAATAAGAGAGCATTGCAAATAAAGCTATGGAGCAAGACATTATCATAAAGGACTAGACAGATTAATGACATTCTGGGTGTAAAAATAAAACCTTGAGATTAGGAACTCAAATGGTTGGGCTAAATAGCAGAGTTGGCAGCTGAAAATAGAGAAATTACTGAGAGTGCAACAGAGAAATAAAAGGATGGACATAAAGAAAAATGAATGAAGAGAAACAGAAGGCAGGTTGAAGAGGCTTTACATGGGTTTAATCCAAAGGAGAGGCAAGAGAAAATGATGAAGAGGCACTGACTTCCCCCACCTATGAAAGAGCTAAGTTTTCACACCTTTCAAACTCAATGTATCTTAAGCAAGATAAAGAAAAAGTAACTCATACTTGGCTGAACCAACACAAAAGAAAATAGAAAAGATGGATTACCTGTATGTGGATGATGGTAAGATTCATAGCAGACTTTTCAGAATTATGTTAAGGTATCTTTAGAATGCTGAGAGAAATAATGGTTGACCTAGAAAGATAGAGCTAGCATGGGACAGTTTACTAGGTAGACATTTATTTGTAACATATATTTGTAATATAATTCTTAATTATATTATTAAGAATATAATTCAGAAGAATAAAAGAGAAATGAACCCAGGAGAAATTCTGAAATGCAAAAACAAATAGAGAAAAACAAAAAAAAATAAGCCGAAAAGCTTACTAAGCTAAAGGAAAAGTGACGACAAAAAATAGCAGTCACAAGGCTGGAGCAAGAGAATTGCTGTGAGCTTGAGGCCAGCCTGAGCTGCATAGTGAGTTCAAGGCCAACCTGGGCTGCATAGCAAGACCTCTAATCTAAAATAAAATAAAATAAAATAAAATAAAATGAAATAAAATAGTTTGTCTCCCATGAAATGTCTTTTTTCATCCCTTTGTATTTCCGTATAAATTTTAGAATATTTTTTCAATTTTCAGGATTTAAAAAATTACTAGAATTTATATAGGGATTACACTGAATATAACAGATTAATTTGGTGATAATTGAAATATTTATAATATTAAACATTTATCCATGGGCATGAACTGTCTTTATTAATAATTAGTAATAAAGTATTGACAACAATGTTTTGTTATTTCTGTGTAAATTTTTTCTTTGGCCTTATTCCTACAATTTCAATTTTTTTGGTGATATTGTAAATGTTGTTCTGAAATTTTCATTTTTCAGTCATTCATCTCTTGTAAAATAAAAATACAGAAGGAAGAAGTCAAGATGGCTGATCAATGAGCAACAAAATACAAAGCCTCCCAGGAGAAACAACTCATACGCCAGAATAATACATCCTGGAGAGATCCAGACAGAGGGAGATGGATCCTCTTGACACAAGAAGAAATTAAAACATGAAAAAGCATGTCAAACACATTGGGACTACAACTGGAACAGCTAAAAATTACGGGACATAGTGTTTTCATTGAGACCCACCAAGTTTGTGCCAGTCTGAATTTGCACCAGCTTGAATCCACACCAGCTGGCCGGGCCGCCCACTCACAGGAGCCACAGCAGTGCTGAACTTGGGGGTTGGTGAGCCCAACAGAGAGTGGAGCTGGCAAAGGGACCTTCATTAATCCATGGTCAGTGCTGGGAATGAGAGCCCCACACACACTGGAAGGGCATGACCAAATGGGCAACATGTTGGAATCAGGCAGAAGGAGCCTGAATTGGGAGCGATAGTGACTTCAGTTGGTTGCTCCCTCCCCAGAGCACATTCGTGGGATTTGCTTGGGCTGGGTCACAGCCCTGGCCGGGACCCAATGAGCTGTCCCAAATTGATTCCCTGTGCCTAGCATGCACTAACCTGGTGATGGCCCCTGAAGTTTGGCTGACCTAGTGGGAAGGGGCCATGATACACAGCCCCTGCTTACATCTTAGTTGCAACAAAAGGCAGGAGAGGGTGGAGGTCCCTAACCAGCATGCTTCAGAGGAACCGTGGCTGACAGGGAAGGGAGTTGGGACCTGTACTGTACACCTTTGTGGAGGAAGCTGGACCATGACAGGAGAGAGAGGCAAAAGGAGGCCCCCAGCCCAGAACACTGAGATCACTGATCCAAGAGTGGGAAAAACAAGGGAGACTGAGGGTGGCAAACATGCAACATCAGACATGGCTTCAGTGGACATTCAAGAGATACCTTTGGGACCTTGTAGACAAGCTCAAAACTGAAATATTAAATCAGGTAAAGCAAGAAATGAGTAGAGTAATAAAAGAAATGCTCTCAGGAAGCATCTCTCAGGAAGATACAGATGGAAGAAGGGAGGAACACAAAAAAGGAGAGAAACATTCGATAAAGAATATAAAGAAAATATAGAATACATGAAGCAGATTCAAAGCGACTACCAAGAAATTAAAAACTCCATTGAAAGCTGGCAAAACTCCTTAAAAGAAACTAAGGATAGACTATCAAAACTTGAAGACAGGTTTGCAAGGTGTGATCATGAAAGGAAAGATCTCTTAAAAATAACAAGGAAACAGGCAGTAACAATACGAAGTCTAGAAGATGACAAGAGAATCTACAATTTAAGAATAAGAAATGTGAACAAAGAAGCAGGAATACAAACAGGCAAATTACAAAGGCTATTCATGGAAATAATTAAGGAAAACGTCCCAAGCATGGGAAAAGAAAATGACATTTGGTTGTGTGAGGCATACAGAACTCCAGCCACCTACAACTAAAACAGAGCTACACCCAGACATATAATAATCAAGATACCAGAAATTCAATATAAAAACAGAATATTAAAAGCCATCAGAGAAAAGAAACAGATTACCTATAAAGGTAAGCCCATCAGGATTACAACTGACTTCTTGACAGAGACCATCAGATCAAGAAGAGCTTGGAGCGAAGTATTCCAAGCCCTGAAAGAAAATAATCTCCAGCCCAGATTGATGTATCCTGCAAAACTGTCACTAGAAATTAATGCAGAAACAAGATGCTTCCATGACAAAGAGGAACTGGGGGAGTTTGTGACCGCCAATCCAACCCTACAGAGAATACTGAAGGACATTCTAGAGAGAGAGAAAAAAAAATACCGGGATTTTAGGAACAGTGGCAGAAAGGCCTCAATGAGTGGGGCAGGCAGTAGAATGAAGGAGAAAACTAGACAAAGGCAGAAAAATAGCATAACAGAAATGAGGCAGAGAAGGATGGCTAGAACCTCTAACATAGATGGCCTTGATACATTATATTGTTAATTGTGCACCAGGATTTAAAACCCACATTACTCACACCACTCTGCTTAGATGTATTATATTCTGTTCCAGTCATTCTACCTGTACTAGATTTGAGGGCACAGACAGTTATCCTGAAAATAACAGGATATAGTACGCTAGCTAATCATTCTTAATTTCCTATTGAGTCAATCTAAAGCTCTGTACAACCTTCACTGTTTTACCATGACTGATTGTAATCAAATCTGGTTTGTTAGATCACTATTTTGTATTGATTGATTTTATTCAAAGCTGTTATGATTGATAGTATCAACACTGAGAGTATAGGCAACTGCACTCAAGATGACAAGATTCACTAGAATATCCACTCTGGTTTGATTATTACCTGCCTTTTAAGTTTTATACTCTCTACAATGTTTTATTTTTACTAATATTGTTATATACTGCTATATTCAATTATACTGCTATATTCAATTATGCCTGATGATATAGACAATTCTATTGAAGATAATAAGAAACAACACAGTAATCACTGTAGATCACCTTGTCATGTGGTTTTATATGACTTTTTGGTTTCATGTTTTTATAGGAATTTGTTTTGTTTTGTTTTGTCTTGCTATGCTTTGTTTTTTCCTCTAATATAGAAAGGATAGAAATACATGTAGAGACTCATGCATGTATAGCTGTTTACACTCTCACTGTTTGAATATCTACTTTGTATGCTTTAATTTTGTAACTTGACAGCTATTTCTAACAGGACAATATGTAATTTATGAACTAGTGATTTCTTATTATCTTTTTTTTGAAATTCTGTATTATCTCTACCCTTTACATACTTTTGTTTTCTTTAAATAAAAAAAATGTCACTAACAGGAAAAAAAAATACAATAAGTTTTTCTAGAACTCTCTAGGAACTAAGATAAAGCCTTTTCTGGATTGCCTGTATTTATTTATTGGATTTCAAAAAAAGTTTCAGGGAGCATGAGGGAAAGTGAAAGGAAAAGCTGAGGTAATGGTGGGAAGGTGAGCAAGGCCTTGAGAAGTTAGAACAAAGACATTATTAGGTAGTAAATTTTGTCAATTAGGAGAACTGTCTTATCTGTAAGGTTGGCAGTTTATTGTGCTGGAATAGGGAGTGAGCTAAGTGTCCTCAGCTGTAGCGTGGTCTTGTCTTTGAAACACTGGTCAGTAATTTAACCCTTACATAGCCCGGTCCCTAACAGTCTTGCAGATTCTTAATTTTTGTTCTAACTGTATTATTTCCTTCCTTCCACTTTTTTTTTGGTTTTATTTTCTTGTCATTTTCTTGAAATGGTTATTTCAATAAATTGATTTTGTGTTCATTTCTTTTGGGTAAATCTATAGAGAGGGAAACTGCTGAGTTATATAGCAACTGCACATTTAACACTTTGAGGAATTGCCAAACAATTTGCTGCATGATTGTATAATCCTGCTACCAAGACGTATCCTCACTCATACTTGTTATCATGTCTTGATTTTACCTATCCTAGAGGGTATAAAGTGGTATCATGTGACTTTGATTAGCATTTCTCAAATGATTAATGATTTTTCATATGTTACTCACTCCCATTCTATTAATTATCCTTTTTGTTGTTGTTGTTTTTGTTGTTGGAGCTTTTTGAAGCACAAATTTTTCATCTTGGTAGAGTCCTGTTTATCTTTTTGTTTATCTTTTTTATATCAAAGAAAGCACTCTCTAACTTAAGGCCATGAAGATTTTCCCATGTCTTTTCTCAGTGGTTTTGTAGTTCTAGTTCCTACATTTAGACAGGTAGCTGTTTTGAGTCAATTTTGGCTGCAAAGTGAGGCTGGAGTCTAATTTTACACTGGGTATCCAGGCTTTGTGTAGGTATCCTAGTGGCATTTTTGGAAAAAGAAATTTTCCTACTGAATTACCTTTGAGTCTTGTCAAAAATAATGATCATACTTCTGAGTGTGTATTTTTAGACTCTCAGTTCTATTCTACTTGATATGTTTATCCATGTGTCATAACCATGTTGTTCTGTTGTAAATTTTGTAGGTGGGAAATGTGAGTCCTCCAACTTTGCTGTTTTCCAAATTGCTTTGGTTTTTCTACATTTCCATATGGATTTTAGGAGTATCTTGTCAGATTCTGTTAAATAAAAAAGAGAGAAAAGGCAACTGGGATTTAAATAGAGCCTGCATTGGATCTATAGACCAATTTGATTTTTTACTGCATGCACTTATGGTGTAAACATGATGTTTTAATATATTTATACAGAGTGAAATGAGTACTGCAGTAAATTAACATACTCGTCATCTTACTAGCTATCCTTGTGTGTGTCTTAGTGAGGGAATAAGAGCACCTAAAATCTATTCTTTGAGTAAGTTTCCAGCATATGATAACCACAGTCCTCTTGTTTTTGTTGCACCTGTAGACTCATTCATCTTACACTTTGATCTGCATCTTTTCATTTCTCCCCTGCTTCATACCACTATTTTAATTTCTATTTCTGTGTATTCAACTTAAAAAAATTCTCATATAAATGAGATCATGCAATACTTTTATTTCTGTGTCTGGCTTACTCCACTTAGAATAATGTCTTCCAGGCTTATCCATGTTTTCATAAATAGCCAAATCTCTTTTTTTTAAGGCTCTCTCTCTCTCTCGCTCTCTCTCACTCATCTATTCATACATCTACCTACCTACCTATAAAATCTATTTTCCCATAAGGTCAACATTGAACGTAACCATTGAATTTGATTCAGTTCTTGTTCAATTCAGTTTGTGACCAGAATTATGGAAAGTCATAAATTCAGGAACTGAGGTCACAAACTTTTTAATACCTTCATCCACTGATGGGCATTTGTGCTGTTTCCCTATCTAGGATCTTGCAAATAATGCCACAGTGAACATGGGAGTACAGATATCTCTGAGATATGCTGATTTTTATTTCCTTTGGGTATATACCAAGCAGAGAGATTGCTGGGTCATATGGTAGTCCCATTTTTTAAATCTTAGAGAACCTCTATACCATTTTCCATATGACTGTACTAATTTTCATTCTTTCCTATGGTGTAGAAGTTTCCCTTTTCTTTTAACCCTTGTTATCACTCATTTGTTTTTGATAATAGCTATGCTAACAGGTATGAAGTGATATCTCACTGTGGTTTTGTTTTTCTCTGATGATTTGTGATGTGGAATAATTTTTCATGCACATTTTGGCTCTTTCTTTCTTTCTTTCTTTCTTTCTTTCTTTCTTTCTTTCTTTCTTTCTTTCTTTCTGTACCTGGGATCAAACTCACGATTTTGTGCTTGCCGAGCAGGTACTTTCGCCATTGAGCTATTTCTATCTTTGGAGAAATGACGACTTTATCTATACTTTAATCTTTAGTTTTTCTTTTTTACTGTTGGGTTCTATAGTAAATTGGGGAACTATTGTCCTTCTAACAGTATGAAGTTTTTGATCTATAAACATAGGATATTTTCATATATTTTTAGGTTTTCTTTCAAAATGTTTTGTAGTTCTCTCTGTGTGCAATTCTTTTGGTTGCTTTGTAAAAAAATACTTTTTCCTAAGTATTTATTTTTGGCAATATTATAAATAGAATTATTTTATTAACACAATTTTCAAAATTTTCATTGTTCATATAGAGAAACATGATTTTTGTACATTGCTCTTATAGTCTAAAGCCCTGTTAAATTTATTTATGAGTTTAATAGTTCATTTTTGAGGATTCATTAGGATTTTTTTTTAATCTTTTTGAGACAGGGTCTCTCTATGTAGTTCAGGCTGGCCTTGAGCTCACTTTGTAGCCTAGGCTGGTCTCAAACTTGCAACGATCCTCCTGCCTCAGCCTCCTGAGTGCTGGGATTACAGGCATGAGCCATCACCCCAGCCCAGGATTTTTTAAATACACAAGTTCATGATATTTGCCTGTGGAGATCACTTGCTTCTTCTTTTACAATCTGGGTGCATTTTAGTTTCATTTTCTTCTGAATGGTCATGGCTAAACGGTCAAATACAATGCTGAATAGAAGTGGGGTGAATGGACAGTTTGCCTTATTCTTAATTTTAGGGGAAAGCATTTTATATTTCATTATTAAGTATGATTTAGCTGCTCCTGTTTCCAGGATACCTTTATAGATTGAAGAAGTTATATTCTTTTTTTGAGTGTTTTATGATAAAGGGGTGTTGGATTCTATTAAAGTGGTTTTTTTTCTGCAAATATCAAGATATGTTTTCTCTTTTTTATTCTATTAATACTGAATATCTATTGACAGATTTTTGGATATTAAGCCAACCTTACATTCCATTCCAAGTAGGATAAATGCCACTTGGTTGCGACATATAATTTTTTTAATGGCCACTGAAACTTCTGCCTGGCTGTCTGGAGGTTCATGCAAGTGTTAGGCAGAGGTTTGGGGACATACTTAAATGTTCCTGTGGTTTACAGTTTTGTATTTGCTTTCATTTTTGCCTTGCAAGGACCCTGAAGGGAAATCAGAAGTAGAAAATTAGAGTTGCTCAGCTATTTCCTGCACATGTATTCAGTCCCAGCCATGAGCATGACCTTTACAATTCAAAGAATATATTAGAATTTTTAAAAGCCTTTTATGGACACCTCTCAAAGCCTTCTCTGGATACCTCATTTCCTACCTTTTCCTTTTGGGGTTTTTTCCTTCTTTTGGGAGAGGGGTTGACACCTGTGATGTTAATTGACACTTACAGTTTTTTGGCAAATACATACAGAGTAGGCTCTAGGTGAGGTCAAAAACAGAGGAGACAGGCAAGAGGCTTTTCCTAGGAGCTGCCAGAATGGGCAGATAATGGTTGTCTGGGATTGTTTTGATTTTGTTTTTAATGGGGACAGAGGGCTTCAAATCTATTCTGTCCCTTCATGTGGCTGCTAAGCTGCTGGTTGTCATGGCTACTGTGGTTGTGAACCTGCTGGTTTTTAAGGTTACCTCAGAGCTAGATAAAAAGGACAAATGAGACTAGGGCAAGTTAAAAAACATCACAAAGCTTTCAGCCCTATAAAGATTCTGCTGTTTTTCTTTCCTTTTCCTTTTCATTCTTTTTAACTAATGTTCTTCCTATTGGTGTAAACCTTTAGTTAATTTCCAGAGTTCCGTGAAATTGATTTTGACAGATTTTATTTTGTTTATACTTTCTCCTTCACATTCTCTGGACTTTTATGGAGGAGTGGAATTTTAGTGGGGGAAGAGGTGGCTTTAGTCTACCAATCCAGAAGAACTGCTTGTTAACAGTTTAAATATAAGATGTTCCCTCAAAGCCACCTGAGGGGTTTTGGGGAGTGGTTGCATCAAATGAACTTGTGAATGCAAAGATGAGATCACCATGTGCTGGCCTTACTGAGAGGTGCAACAGGAGGTGGGGCTTAGTTGAAAGGACTGGATCACGGGGTGCGACCCTGGGGAGCCTCCACCCCTCCCTCCCTGGTTCTTTCCCCGGCTCTCTCCTTTGTGACCATGATGAGGTGAACAGCTTTCTCCCAATCCACCCTTCTGCCATGATGCTTTCACTTTGCTGCAGGCTCACCACCATGGAGCCAGCTGACTCTGGACCGAAACCTTTAAAACTCCAAGTTGAAACAGACCTTTCCTCCTTTCAGTTGTTTTTCTCAGGTAGTTGGTCATAGTGACAAAAAACTGGCTAATGCACTACTCTTTTTAATTAAGTATTTAAATGACTTACAGTGGACACACACCACTGACATATTTGAGTATATATCTAGAATTCTGTGTTGATATTCTGTTTATTGCATAAATCTTATTTTGTCCTCTATTTTAGAAAAATATTGTTTTACTATATTTTCTCTATTATTTTACTATTACATATACATCTATGTAAATCTATAATTTTACATATATATATGTATATATATATATTTCCTTTAGTGATCATTTTATGTCAATGGTAATTTTAAAGGATCTACTACTAATTAGTACTTTTTCTACTTTATTAGTTTTATTTTAAAGTGGATAAAAACCAATCAAAACAAACCAGTGCCAGCAACATAGGACTTCAAAACATTATGAAACCAACAACAGTTACCATAATGCCTTTTGATGTCTTCAAAATAGTTGCAGATAACTTCAGACATAGTAAAAATCAAACAAAACAGAACACAATAGAATCAATAAAAACAAAATAATGAATACAACAGAACAATGAATGCCATAAAGTACTTCAAAATAAAACAATAGTAAATCCAAAATTGCTACCATAATATATCTTGCCATCTTTGAAATAGCTGCTCCTGCCATTGGATTTAACATAAGCAAGACAAAAGAGAATAAAATCCAACCTAACAAAACAATGGAAGCAATATAGGACTTCAAGACAAGATCGTAAGGAATCCACAACAGCTGCAACCCTCAGAAGGAGACTCCCCACTAGATGTCCCAGTGCATACTGCTATACTCTGAACCCATGATCAGACCACTGGCCCTAGACCTGCAGTGTCAGTGAAACAACAAAGCACCACAGGTATCCAACTGCATTTCACCTCGATAGCTATCATCACAGCCTGTGCCTCTCTGGATAAGCCATTTGCCCAAGGTGGGAGGGATTGGTACTTCTTGTTTGCCAGCCTGAGCACTGGAAGGGGCTGGGGTCTGGCTGTTTCCAGTCTGGCAGTGGCTGGCACATAGTGCTGGTTCCTAGACTGGGCCTGCTTTCTGATGTGGTCTTCTTCTCTCTTCCCCGACTCCATGATTGGTGCTGTCTCACGGGGAGCGGCTTGGGTCTGGCTGTTCCCAGTGCAGCAATGGTCCACACATACTACTTTCCAGATAATGCTAGACCTTAAACTACTTAACATAATTTCCTTCACTCCTACCTTTTAGAATGCATTTTTAATCTTACTGTATAAGAAGTCACACAGCATGTTCATATTATTTTATCCAAACAATATACATTTAATTTTACCCAATCTATTTACCATTCCTGTTGTCCTTCCAGTTCTGTTTGCCTGGAAAATCCATTTAGTGTTTTTTTCATGTTAGTATACTGGCAGACAAAAAAAAAATTTCTTTTTCACTTTTATGGATTTTTTTCTGGATGTAAATTTCTATGTTGACATTTATTTTCTGTTAGCACCATAGAGATGACATATGTCTTAGTCTACTCAGCTGCTATAACAGAATATCATGAATTGAGTGGTTTAAATGAGACACGTTTAATTCATAGTTCTGAAGGCTGATGAGATCAAGACCAAGGTGCCAGTGGGTTTGGGTCCAGGTGAAGGCTCACTTCCTGGCTCACGGCAGCCGCCTTCCTGCCGAGCCCTTCCATGGAGAGAGAAGTGCTCTTTCTTGCACATATTCATATGGGGGTGCTAATCTTATGCACAAGGACACCATTTTCACAACCAAATTATTTCCCAAAGATCTCTCCTCTAAATACCATATGCTTGGAGATTGCAGCTTCAATCTATGAATCAGAAGACACATTCATTTTAGAAAAACACCCCATTATCTTCTGTATCTATTATTTTTGAGATGGCAGTCTTTTAAAAATTATATTAAGTTTGTCAGAACCATTTAGATACACATAATGACCTCACATTCAACACAGGGAATCTGTACCTGTACTTGGTGTTTCTTCTTTTCTTTTTTTTTGGTACCAGGGATTGAACTCATGACCATGTGCTTGTCAGGCAGGCGCTTATGACACTGGGCTAAATCCCATGTTTCTTGATTCCTCTTTTTTTCCCCATTCCCTCCTGTCCTTATAATTCCTGTTCCTCTCTTTATTTACAAAACTTTGTCTCCATTTTACCTTTCTTTTCTCATGCTTTTACTTTCCCTTCCTTCTTTCCCTCCTCCTTCCTCCATAGTGCCCCTTTCCATCTGAGCCATTTCTTCCTATTTCTCAATATTTATTATACATTTTGGTTCTTATTTACACTTTCAGTTTCTCACACCAAAGTGACAATGTGATATGTACACATTTGTCTGATTTATTTCACTTAAGAGACTAGTCTCAAGTCATTAGTTTAGCTATAAATGTCTCAAGTTTATTCTTCTTTATAACTGAATAGTACTCCATTGTATAAAAACCCCATATCTTTTTTATCCATTCACCAGTTGATGAGCATTTGGGTTGTTTCCAAGACACAGGTATTACAAAGTGCTGCTATAAACATGGGTGTGCATATACCACTTGATATGATGCTTTTGTTTCTTTTGAGAAGATGCCAAAAAAGTGGAGTAGCTGGGTCAAATGACACTTCTAGCTCTAGTTTTTCTGAGGAATCTCCACACTAATTTCCACAGTGGTTTCACCAGTCTACATTCCCCCAACAGTGGAGAATGGTTTCTTTTTCCTCACATCCCCACCAGCATTTATTATTGGTTGAATTCTCGATAATAGCTGTCTACTCTTTTTGGAATGAGGAAAAATCTTGGTGTTTCAATTTGCATCTTTTGAATGACCAGTGATGTTGAATACCTTTTCATATATTTATTTGCTATTTCCACTTGTTCATCTGAGAAATGTGTATTCATTTCAAGTACCCATTTTTAGATTGGGTCTTTAAATTGGAGGTATCTGATTTTTCAACTCTTTATATGTCCTAGATATTAGTCTTTTGTCTGAGGAACAACTAGCTAAAATTTTTTCCCATTCTGTGGGATATCTTTTTACTCTGTTGGTGGTTTCTTTTGCTGTGCAAAAGCTTTTTAATAAGATGAGGTTCCAGTTGTTTATTCTTTGTAATATTTCCTGTGGGGTCAGGGTTTTGTTCATGTAGTCTTTGCCTCCGCCGATGTCTTCAAGAGTTCTATTTTATCTTCCAGCAGATTTAGTGCTTCTAATACTAGTTTAATATTTAGATCTTTGATCCATTTTGATTTTAGTTTAGCACACAGTGATAGATACAGGTCTCATTTTAATCTTCGGCATGTGGAAAGCCAGTTTTTCCAGCACTACTTACTAAAGAACCTGTCTTTCTTCCAGTGAAGTTGTTTGGCCCCTTTTTCAAAGACAAGGTGGTTGAGTGTGTTTGGATTTGTTTCTGCATCTTCTAATCCATTTGAGATGGTAGTCTTATATTTATTTCTTGAAAGTAATACATGCCTCCCACTCTTGCACTTTCGAAGACTTTTTGTCTTTGTCTTTAAACAGCTTTTGTTCAGCTCAGCGTTTGTACTGATTCCCAAGTCTTTTGTTTGGTTCTTTAATTTGTTTCAAAAAAAATCCATAGCCATCATCACTTGACACAGTGTTCCAGTGCAGGTGTGGAAGCTCCTTCACCATGTGCCAGAGGCTTTTGACTTTGATTTTTCATTCTTTTTCCTCTTGCCCCATGGATAATTTCTGCTGACTCACCTCTCAGCTCAGTGAGCCCTCATTCAATCTGTCATTCAGCTCCAAATATGTTTTTAATGTTACTTCTTGTAATTTTTTTAATTTAAATTTTGTATTACTATGCATTTGTAGCAATTAGGATTCCATCCATTGTGGGGAGTTGGCGAATGTGCCTAACACATCTCAATTCTTTTTACTTCTTTGCCCCTCCTTTCCCTCCTTCCACCTCTTGACCTTCTTCCCATTTGCAAAGTTATTATAATGTGTACTTTTATAATTTCTATCCTTTAAAAAATAAATTCTCATTCTCTGGCAAAAATCTGCATTGTAGTCTAGTTTTTAAATATATTAATCACAGTTATTTAAAAATGTGCATCACGTAATTTCAGCATAGGGGAACCTGTTAGTCTACTCTCTAATTGTTCTTTTGGTCCTAGTTTTTGGGACACGTGATATTTGTAGATTAAAATGGGAGATACGTCTGTTATAAGTAACAATAACAGATTGTAAAGCTCTGGATGTTACTTCCTACTTCCACCAAGGGCTGGCCCTTTACTCTGGCACACGACAGAAAAGGAAAGCGCTCTGCACAATTAAGGGTTGAGAAGACCCCTATGTTTTCGGTTGACTTAGTTTAGAACCAGCACATTCCTTAGGCTCCTTCTCATTGGTGAGTCCTAAAGCAAAACCTTGATTTCCTAGCACTGTGCAGCCATTGAAACCTTGGCTCTGTTTCCCAGCTGTTGGTTTCCTAAGATTCTGTACCTCAGTAGAAATCTCAGTGTCATGCACCAGGTTTACCTGTCTGCTTTTCTCCCATCCTGAATCTCAGCCTCTTGAGACCTGGCATCTCTGGTATCCACACACTACCACTTTTGTTTCTTTCATTAAAGATGGTACGAAGCTATGCTGGTGTTTCAGTGCCATTCAAAGAGTGGCAAATGCTCCAACAGGGCAACCTTGCTTGCAGAGCTGGGCTTCTTCAGTGTGCTTTCCTTCTCCTCGGGACCTGCTGCCTCAAGGCCTGACGGCTTTCAAAGCTCTTTAATGCCTTCAGAGAGGTTATTTTTCCTTTTAGTTCAGTTCTTCTCATTTTTATTTTTTAAATGGGGACATGGACTTGTTAAGAAGTTACTCCATCATGACTGGAAGTAAAAAGTCTAAGTAACTTTTTATTTATTTTTAGTAGAGTTGATTTTCATGAAGTTTGAGGTTCACAACTAAACCAAGCAGCCCCTGCCTGCCCTGTGTGTGTGACCTCCCTGATGTCAACATCTACTACTGTGGTATGTGTACCACAACGGTGCACCCTTGTTAACATATGATTGCCCCAAACTCATAATTTACAGTGGACTTGACTGTTGATGTTGCATATTCTTTAACTTTTGAAGAATTTTATTTATTTTTAAATTAACCCTTTTTAGAAAAATTTTAGATTGACATAAAATTTGTAAAGATAGCATCGTGAGGAATATCTGTCCTTCACCCAGTCTCCCCTAATGGTGCCATATCACTAGAGTACATTTGTAAAACTTAGAGAAATGACATTGTTATGTTAATATTGAGGTTTTGCTTGGAGTTTGCAGATTATTTTCATTTATGTTTTTATATGGTTTAGTATCTGATCTAGGATCCTGCATTGCACTGAGTTGTCATGTCTCACTTGGCTTCCCTGATCAGAGACAGTTTCCTTTTTGTATTGATATTGAGTTTGGGAGATTGTTAAATTGTTATTTTATTGAATACCCTTCAATTTTTTATTTGTTTGTTTTTTTGGTATCAGGAATCAAACTCAGGACCTTATGTTTGTCATGCAGGCCCTGTGCTACTGAGATATATCCCCAGGCCACTTCAATTTTTAAAAAAATTTTTTTTTATTTAAAGAGAAAAAAACTGAAAAAGGTAGAAATATTACAGAATTTCAAAAAAAAAAAGGATAAACAGTAAGAGATCAATGGTTGATAAATTACATATTGTCCTTTTAGAAATAGTTGTTCAAGTTACAAAATTAAAGCATAGAAAGTAGACATTCAAACAGATCTGTTCAACAATCCAACAAGAACTTAGAAGTATGGTTATCAATCCTACACACTTAAATATTCATGCAGTTATATCTTTTATAATACTTCCTACTTCCTCTCTTTTTTTTTCTTCTTTTTTTAAAAAGAGAAACAAAAGCATGTAAAGGGTAGAGATAATACAGAATTTCAAAAAAAAGATAAATAATAAGAAATCACTAGTTGATAAATTACATATTGTCCTCTTAGAAATAGTTGTTCAAGTTACAAAATTAAAGCATACAAAGTAGATATTCAAACAGTAAGAGTGTAAACAGCTACGCATGCATGAGTCTCTACATGTATTTCTATCCTTTCTGTATTAGAGAGAAAAACAAAACATAGTAAGACAAAACAAAACAAATTCCTATAAAAACATGAAACTAAAAAGTCATATAAAACCACAGTACAAGGTGATCTACAATGATTACTGTGTTGTTTCTTATTATCTTTAATAGAATTGTCTATATCATCAGGCATAATTGAATATAGCAGTATAATTGAATGTAGCAGTACATAACAATATTAGTAAAAATAAAACATTGTAGAGAGTATAAAACTTCAAAGGCAGGTAATAATCAAACCAGAGTGGATATTCTAGTGGATCTTGTCATCTTAAGTGCAGTTGCCTATACTCTCAGTCTTGATATTATCAATCATAACAGCTCTGAATAAGATCTATCAATACAAAACCGTGATCCAATAAACCAGATTTGATTACAATCAATCATGGTAAAACAGTGTAGGTTTTACAGAGCTTTAGATTAAGTTAATAGGAAATTAAGGATGATTAGCGTACTATATACTGTTATTTTCGGGATTACTGTCTGGATGACTGGAACAGAATATAATACATCTAAGCAGAGTGGTGTGAGTAATGTGGGTTTTAAATCCTGGTGCACTATTAACAATATATTGTATCAAGGCCATCTATGTTAGAGGTTCTAGCCATCCTTCTCTGCCTCACTTCTGCTATGCTATTTTTCTGCCTTTGTTTGTCTAGTTTTCTCCTTCATTCTACTGCCTGCCCCACTCATTGAGGCCTTTCTGCCACTGTTTCTAAAATCCCGGTATTTTTTTTCTCTCTCTCTCTTGAGTGTCCTTCAGTATTCTCTGTAGGGTTGGATTGGCGGTCACAAACTCCCCCAGTTCCTCTTTGTCATGGAAGCATCTTGTTTCTCCATTAATTTCTAGTGACAGTTTTGCAGGGTACATCAATCTAGGCTGGAGGTTATTTTCTTTCAGGGCTTGGACTATTTTGCTCCAAGCTCTTCTTGATCTGATAGTCTCTGTCGAGAAGTCAGTTGTAATCCTGATGGGCTTACCTTTATAGGTAATCGTTTCTTTTCTCTGATGGCTTTTAATATTCTGTTTTTATATTGAATTTCTGGTATCTTGATTATTATATGTCTGGGTGTAGCTCTGTTTTGGTTGTAGGTGGCTGGAGTTCTATATGCCTCACACAACCGAATGTCATTTTCTTTTCCCATGCTTGTGACATTTTCCTTAATTATTTCCATGAATAGCCTTTGTAATTCACCCATATGTTTTCCTGCTTCTTCGTTTACATTTCTTATTCTTAAATTGTAGATTTTCTTGTCCTCTTCTAGCCTTTGCATTGTTACTGCCTGTTTCCGTGTTGTTTTTAAGAGATCTTTCCTTTCATGATCACACCTTGCAAACTTGTCTTCAAGTTTTGATAGTCTATCCTTAGTTTCTTTTAAGGCATTTTGCCAGCTTTCAATGGAGTTTTTAATTTCCTGGTAGTCTCTTTGAACCTGCTTCATGTATTCTATATTTTCTTTATATTCTTTATCGAATGTTTCTCTCTTTTTTTGTGTTCCTCCCTTTTTCCATCTATATCTTCCTGAGAGATGCTTCCTGAGAGCATTTCTTTTATTATTCTACTCATATCTTGCTTTACCTGATTTAATATTTCAGTTTTGAGCTTGTCTACAAGGTCCCAAAGATATCTCTTAATGTCCACTGAAGCCATGTCTGATGTTGTATGTTTGCCGCCCTCAGTCTCCCTTGTTTTTCCCTCTCCTGGATCAGTACTCTTGGGGTTCTTGGCTGGGGGCCTCCTCTTGCCTCTCTCTCCTGTCATGGTCCCGGCTTCCTCCACATAGGTTACAGTGCAGATCCCAGCCCCCTTCCCTGTTGGCCAAAGTTCCTCCAAAGAACATTGGCGAGGGACCTCTGCCTTCTCCTGCCTGCCCCTCCCCACTGGGCCAGCCAACCTTCAGGGGCCTTCACCCGGTTAGTGCGTGCTAGGTGCAGGGAATTGTTTTGGGACAGCTCATTGGGTCCTGGCCATGGGCATGGCCCAGTCCAAGCAAATCCCAGGAATCTGCTCTAGGAAGGGAGGAACCAATTGAAGTCACTGATGCTCCCAGTTCAGGCTCCTCCTGCCCAATTCCAACATGTCGCCCATTTGGTCACGCCCTTCCTGTGGGGGGGTCTCATTCCCAGTACTGACCATGAATTAATGAAGTTCCCTTTGCTGGCTCTGCTCTCTGTTGAGCCCACCAACCCCCGACTTCAGCACTGCTGTGGTTCCTGTGAATGGCGGCGGGAACAAATTTGGGCGGCTCTGCCAGCCGGTGTGGATTCAAGCTGAAGCAAATTCAGGCCAGTGCAAACTTGGTGGGTCGCAGCGAAAATGCTGTGTCCCATAATTTTTAGCTGCTTCTGTTGTAGTCTCAATGTGTTTGACAAGCTTTTTTACGTTTTAATTTTTTCCTGTGTCAAGAGGATCCATCTCCCTCTGTCTGGGTCTCTCCAGGGTGTTTTATTCTGGCATATGAATGGTTTCTCCCCGAGGCTTTGTATTTTGTTGCTCACTGGTTGGCCATCTTGACTTCTTCTCTCAATTTGTTTTTTATCTGCTTTTTTCTTTCTTTTTTTCCTCTCATAGCCTACTAGTGGTTTGTTTTGTCTTGTTTTTTAAGAAAAAAATACCACCAGGGTGAAATGTCTTTCTAGTCACAGTGTATCAGAAGGCACATGTCATTAACCTGTCTTTCAATTGCTGACATCAATCTTTTTTTTTTTTTTTTGATACCAGGGATCAAACTCACAACTTCATGCTTGCAAGGCAGGTGCTTATGCCTACTGAGCTAAATCCCAGCCCTCTGACATCAATCTTTGTCACTTAACCAAGGTAGCATTTGAAAGTTGTCTACACTATAAAATTCTCTCTCCCTATTTCCAAATCTTCTTCTTTGGAGTCACAAAGTCCAATCCACACTCAAATAGAGGAAGCTGGAACTAAATTCCATATTTTGGTGGAATGTATCCACATAATTATTTGGAATTCTTTTTTGAAAGGAAGAGTTATTTGTTATTTACTTATTTATATAACCATGAGTTTGTATCAGCATGATGCTCTTTAAGTATTGGACAGTTTGAGTTACAATTCAACATTATGCTATGTAATTTAATTTATTCAATTGTTGTCAAATTGTTCTATCTTTGGCCATTAAGAGCTCTTACAACTTGGTTTCCTTGTCCTTTGGATGTGATGACCCTTTAGTTTTTCTAGCATTTCCTTACTTTATTGATCCTACAATATACTCTCAGCTTATCTTGTATTTTCTGTGTCCCAAAACATTTGTTCCTTTTGTTAGAAAATTTAGAAACCAATATCTGAATGCTGGTAAGCTCACTGCTACTGAGGTTGTGTCATACATTTGTAACACATGGTTAGGGTCTTTTATCATAACCTACATTCTATCCTGGGATTCCTTGACTTCTTGTTTGATTTTTTTAAAAATCTGCATATACTTTACTCTTTGTGAGATACAGTTCTGTGAGGTTTGGAAATGCATAGATCATGTATCTACTATACAAGATACCAAATTGCAAAATGTCTCTGTCTGTCTGTCTGTCTGTTTGTGTCTCTGTAGTT
Source organism: Hydrochoerus hydrochaeris (assembly GCA_004027455.1). Lineage (NCBI taxonomy): Eukaryota > Metazoa > Chordata > Mammalia > Rodentia > Hydrochaeridae > Hydrochoerus > Hydrochoerus hydrochaeris. The sequence goes on along the minus strand of PVLA01007136.1, from coordinate 33,986 downwards.
GATCATCCTGCCTTTTACCTGCTGAACACTCTTGACTTGTTCTCTGTATTGAGTTATAACTATAATGTCTTTGTGTGGTCTGCCGACTTTGGACTGGGGAGATGACTGAAATGGGAATTTAATGTCAGCTTTATAGGAATGAACAGGTAATGATTCCTGTTAACTAGATTGTGAGTTACTGGTCTTGTTCATCATATTTGTAGATAGCACTTGCCATGAAGTGGGTGCTCACTAAAAAGATACCTTTCTTATGCAAAGGTCCAGCAAGAACCCAATGTATGATAGATCTACACCCACTTAAAATGTGCTTCTGGAAGGGTTGAGAGTTTCTAAGTATGCTAATACTTGTAATTGAATATTGCTGCAGTAATTGAATAATATTAGCTTTGAATTCTCTCTAATCCTCATTTACCAACCTCCAGCATTTGGCTAAAGTCTATGGGGCACATTTTACCCTCTATATTTTGTTGAAAATCATGGTACTTCCATTGATAAAGACTGACTGATTTGAACCTTCAGGTTTTAATCTAGAAATGCTTTGCCTCTTAACCTTTCATTTGTCCTATAGTGACCAAAAAGGGCCTTGGAAAAGCCCTAGATACATTTTCTGCCGGTCATGCAAAATATCAGGAAAGAACAATCTGGAGAAAAAGGATATCAATTTTTTTGACAAGTCACATTCATTGTGTGATCTGCTTCTCTTGGCTCTTGTGACAAAGAGTGGACATAAAGGACATGCAAGGTCATAACCTTGACGACTGGACCTGTCAAACTTCAGGGTTCAGACTCCTTTAGAACCAGCTGTAAGGCTGTCTCTCAGTACTATGAGTATTCCTTTTTGCCTAGTTGTTTTCCACACTGATAGAAAAGAACCAAAAGAGATAATGGAAGATCTGAGATTCAAGATACAGGCAGATTCACCAGGAGAGTTGGGTAACTTGCTTATAAATGTACCTATAGCCTCAGGGCCATGTATACCCAGCAAAACCATGAAGTGGAAATCTGGAAAACATGATCATTAATTATCTAATTTGGTTCTTTATTCCAATCAAGTTAATTGGGTAACTGCCAGGTTTATACTCTATTCTGAATTGCCTAGAGACAGCAAAAGGGAAAGGGATTAAACCATGCATCTGATTCGTTTATACATAGCTGATGAAAATGTCTTTGTGGAATAAGTATTTGGCCATTAAGGTAGTTTATAGTGAGACTTTTCCTATATTTTCTTGCACAATGACAGAAAAAAGCTCAGCTGGATTTCTGGCCCATTAACTCCCTTAGACATTGAGACTGAGCCAATTTCATGACAGGTCCCTGATGTTCATCCATGGATTCAATAAGATACATTTAATAACAAGATGGAAAACTTTTGGAGAGAGGAGCCATGTGCCCTTGACCTTATTGTTGAGAGGGTGGAGGCAGCATTGAGTTTATTTTCAAGAGCTTTGCATCTCTTTGTGGAAAGTTATGATACACCCTTCCATATTTGATCATACATTCAACTAGTAATATGCCAGGCACTATAATAGGTATGGAAGATATAAAGATGAGTGATTAAGGATCTTTGCCCAGAAGAGTTCCATGTGTGGTTAGAGAAGGTCTAGAAATGAACGATGTCAATACAGTATAATCACCATTATTACAGAGGCATGTACTATGAATATTAGTTGCAGAGTCAGGAGAATGACACTGTTTGGATGCAGAGAAGGGTTTATTCATAGAGAGAGAGAGAAGTTGAAATACATGGATGGGATAAAAACAAGATCTCTTCTCACTAACACAGGGGCAGCAAGCCCTTTAGGGGAGCTGACAGGTCTTCATTGTGCCTGGAACCTGAGGCACAGGGGGAAAGTTGGGAAATGTTGGTGCATGAGGTAGACAGTCGCATTGACAGCGCGAGGAGAGGCCTTGGAGCATCCCTGGAAGGAGAATTACTGCACCAGCCGCAAGATGAGCAAGATCTCTATGGGAAGTTGTGGCTGGTTCAAACCCCAGGCCACTTGATCTGTTTGCAGCTGTGGAGGAAGTCCCTAGATACCCATGAGCTTCAGGAAAATAGGATAATGATGCCTTCCTCAAAGTGTTGCTGAGACAATTAGCAAAAACATCTATTAAGTACCCACACCAGTGTCTGGAATTTGTCATTATAACCCTGGGAAGATGAGTGTCATGCATTGGAGAATAGAAGGCTTTCTGAGTCAGAGTCTCCTACATTCTGATCCTGGCTTTGCCTCTGACTGACAAGGTATCTTTTAACACACTTATTAAGTTGCTTCGTGAACCCATTTTAGTACTGGTAAACATCTGTTTAGTCCAGAAAAATTACTTAAAAACTTCTGAAGACAGCCCTATGTCAACAAGCTTTCACTATTATGATGCACAGCTGTCCTTGTACAACCAATAACATGCAGTCCTCTCCCCAGAAGAAGCCTCTTCTTATTCATATCTGGGCAAGGTTCATTTCTAGTTGAGTCTCTTTTTGAAAATACTAGTAGTGACCACAGTCCTCATTTCTTTAACTGGTCACGTGGTCATGGTTGGTATTTGTTCCTTACATTTCCCACAGTGTGGTCCACATTCTCTTCATTCTTAGAGAGCACCTCTGGTGGTCCTGCTTTCCTGCTTGATGGGGTGACCAAGCTATCATTCCTGAAATGTTTGTGCCATTAGCAGTCCTGCCTGAATTGGGATGTTGTATTTTCCCACTAAATTTTATCACAGGACATGGAGGCACTAAGAGGTGCCCCAGAGGATCTCCAATGTGTCAGGCATACTCTCTTCTGCCCTCATTTTAGTAGCTGAGTCTTCAAAGGCTATCCCTTCATTATATCAGGCAGCAGTCTTAAAACGATCATGAGACCAGAGCATTCTGCGAACAAGAATCCATTGCTGCACTTCAAATGCTGAAAATGAGCTTTTGTGCCAGAAGCAATGCAGTGCAGAATTCTGTGGTACTAAATAAAGTACTCTGTGAGTCTACAAGTATTGGTTTTAGGAGAAGCACTGAAGGTAGGAAACGTAAATTCATATACTGATGAAGTGTCTATTCTAGTGAGACAAAGGGCCATAATGGAAGTGAGTGAATGTAATACACATGACATGTTGTGCTGACCAAATCCCCCAAGGTGCTAACATATGGGACTTCATTGTTGGTCTCTGCATTTGGTTGGTTGGCACTGGGCAGTGATGGTAGGCGGATCAGCTTTGATAAGTGAAAGCCCATGTCGTAGAGCCCCATGCACAGTCTTCAGAACTGTTACCATGACATCATTGGCAAGGGTGGGTGAGAGGGTGGCAAGGAAGGAAACTCATGATCCCATGCCTACCAGGCAGGGATCAAACTCATGATCCCATGCCTACCAGGCAGGCGCTGTGCTGCTGAGCTCTACTCCTGGTGCCTCTCTGTTTTTTGGATGAGTAACTTTTGTGGATCTGTCTTCAGGTTCATGGACTTTTTCCTAGATCATTTCTAATCTGCTCTTAAACATAGCCAGTGAAATTTTAACTTCAGATAATGTGTTTGTTAGGTTAAAATTTTCTATCTGGCTCCTTTTTATAGTTTCTATTTGTCTGCTGAGATTCCCTGTTTTCATTCATTGCAAACATAATTTTTCCTTAAGTCAATGAACATACATCAAAAAGTTGATTTAAATGCAAATTTTCTACTTTCATTTGCTTTCCACTTTTTTTTGAGACTGGGTGACATTTATTTGACTCTTTATACATTGAGTATTTTTTAAAACTGTATCTGACTATTACAGTTTGTGTTGTGGAATTCTGTATTCTGTTATAGTCTTTGCAGAGAGTTTTGCATTCTTTGTTTTAGCATCTAATTAACTTGGTTGAGCTCAAGCTGCCAACAATTTTAAGGCTCCCAACTCCTATCATCGCTCCTGGTATAGGTCTTTTAATTGTACAGTAATAATAGACTTAAGGCAGCTTTCTCCCTTACAGAACTGTAAGCTTCTCAAGGTAGCAAATGGTCTTATTCATCACTGTGTCTTTTACAAAAAGCTGAGTAATGGCACATTACTGCTATGATGCTCTATGCATAAATGAACTAATGAACCATGAAACTCAGGAAACATCTACTGAACTCAAAATCTTTTATTAAGATCTGGAAGCTAAGAAGGAAAAGATGGAAACTTCATATATACTTCAGCATTCACCTTTCTGTGCTTTAGTGTGATTTTCACTTTTTAATCCACTAGAAAGAATTTGGACCTCAGCCATGATTAATCTTCAGTACCTGTGGCTTCATATATTATTTCCTACAAAGTATTCAGTATTGTAGATTCTATTAAAATAACTACAATAGCAGTAGTGATTGTCCAACTGTTACTTTACCCATATTTTCATAATGTGGTGTAGAGGTATAAATCTGAGTCACAGTTTAAGCCCATAGCACAAACCTCTTTTATTCATTCATTCACTATAAATTTGAGCTTTTGCAGGTACTAGGTTCCAGAGATATAAAAAGTAATCAACCGAGTTCCTGTGCTCAAAGAGTGAAGGTTCTGGGGATGTAGCTTAATGGCATAAGTGCCTGCCTGGCAAGAATAAGTTCCTGAGTTCAATTCCCGCTACAAAAACAAAACAAAACAACAATGAGAGAAGCAAAGGGCTTATTTAATCACTTACTTGTAGATTCAACAAATATTTAATGACCAACTACTTTATGCTGGAAACTTTACTGGGACCCAAGGCCACAGCAATGAGAAAATAGAACCATCGCTGCTCTTAGCAAACTTAAGAATTTTTCTGGAAAACAGCAACTCTAAGAGAGTTCGTGTCTATATCACAGCTGTCCAGGAATCATTCTTACATGTTCTTTTTATTTCTTTTGATTCAGACTATGCAACATGTACTGCTAGTTTGTATTTTATGTAAGTCTCATTTCAAAAATTTAGATGGAAATTTAAAGGAAAGATTATATCATAGATTGGATATGCTACTTATGCTTTTCAAACTCACATTAAAATAAATGCATAATTATTAAAATGCAAAGTGACTAAATGTAAAATATCAAGCATTTCACGTCTCACACTCTGATAAACACCATATTAAATATTTTAAGTGCTGTATAAGAGACATTTATAAATGCAATGAATATGATGTGAATATAAAGAGCGTTATTAACTTTGCCTCTGTTTATAAAAAGTCTCTGTAGAAATGTCTCCTAGATGGAAATGATAGTGTCTTCTTGTTATGGTTCATATCTAGATGTCCCCCAAAGCCTCATGAACTCATAGATGGGGAGTCACCTTGCAAACTGGATTAGGGTGCATTGCTGGGATTAAGGGGGCCAATAAGGGAAGGCCCACTCTGATGTGGTCAGCACCACCCAACAGACTGATACATTGAGTGGGATAAAAAGGAAAGGCAGACGCTGCTGCTGCTGCTTCCTGCTTCCCACTTCCTGCTTCCTGCCTTCCGCCTGCCCTGCCACACCACGGGCTGTTTCTCCTCTTTGATGCCCCTCTGCTGTACCATCCATCCTGCATTGAAGTCAGCTAACTATGAACTGAAACATTTGTAAACCATGAGCTAAATAAACCTTTCCTCCTTTACCTCAAGGTGTTGCATACAGTAGTACTTTGGTTCACAAACTGAATTCACCCCATGATTCCAGGGAAGAATGGCCATGGTTGTGTTTGTGACCTGGTATGAAGTTTGTGAACAGAAAATTTTGCCAAAGCCTTATGTTTGTGAATCAAATTGTTTGCAAAGAGGCACATTCCTGAACTGAGGTACTGTATTATCATATTTTGCCTCAGCAATGAGAAAAGTAACCAAGACACTCCTTTACCTCTGTATAGTTTGTGGTAGGCAAAATAATGCCCTCTTCCCTGAAAAGTGTTATGATTTAGATCTGAAGTGTCCCCCAAAAGTCTCATGTGTTCAGAGGTGGGGATTTGGCAGGTGGCTGGAGGGTGAATTGATCCACCAAAGGGTTCACCCCTGAATGTGCTATTAGGAGATGGGGCCCCACAGGCAAAAGTGGGTCATATCCTTGGGGATATATTCTGTACAGGCTCCTCCTCTCTGACTCTTCGTTTCACTCTGCTTCCAGGCCACTATGACATGAGCAGCTTTCTCCACTGTGCCCTCCCACTCTGATATTTCTGCCTTGAAACAGTGAGCTAGAAATAAACTTTTCCTCCTTGGAGTTGTGTGAGTCTCAAGATTTTTGTCCCAGCAGTGGAATGTTAATGAAGATGTGCACACCTTAAAGGACTTTGTTATATTACTTGGCAAAGTGGAATAAAAGCTGCAGATAGAATTAAAGTTGTTTATCAGCTGCATCTAAAATAGTTTTCTAGCTTATCTGGGTGGGTTTAATATAATCACAAGAGTCCAAGGGGGTCAGAGTGATGATATGTGTGATAGGAGGTCCACTGTCACTGGTCTGATGATGGAGAGTGGCCCATGAGCCCAGGATGGTCCATGGGTTCTAGAAGGTAGAAAAACGAAGGAATCAAATCTATCCTAGCACTTAAAGGAGGCCACACAGTCCTGCTAATACTTTGATTTTAGCCCCATTAGACCTGGCTGGACTATAGAACTGTAAGATAATAAATTCATTTTGGGCTGGGGGTGTAGCTTGGTGGTCTTGTCTAACATGTATGAGGCCCTGGGTTCCTTCCCCACCACTGCAATGAAAAATAGATTATAATGTGTAATATTTTGTTATTGTAGCCATAGAAAACTAATAAATCCTTGCACTGCTGGATATAAGATAGGCATTAGCTAAAAAATCTGCCAAAGGGAGTGAGGATGAGGACTTCATAATTTGTCTCTGCAGTAGACCTACAGTTTACTGTAGGAGAGGAAAGGTAACATCTTTATCTCACAGGTTAACTGTAGGTTGACAAGGGAAAACCATAACAAGTTTATTTCATTGACATTTTATGTGACAAAAGTTCTGTCAGAAAAGAAGAACCAAAGACCCAGGCAAAGTAGTGCTTTTTTTTTTTTTTCTGAAGGTCTGATGAAGAATAGATAGGCCTGGTGCAGCAGGTGTGATGGATGATAATAAACCGGGGGGCGTAGCACAGTCTGATTGTTCAGATTCTTCTTGGCTTCTCTGTGTGATACTCCCTCCCTCTGGGTATAGAGCAAGACACCTGTCACATAAGGGCAGCAGAATCCTTGGTGGCCAGCTCTCACAATGAAAAATGAGAGAAGGTCAGAAAATGACCTTTCTGCTTCTGATGTGTCCTCAATCTTCAGAACGCCTTGGAGTAGAGAGGTCCGAGCCCCAACATTGCCTTCACACTCAGCACCCAGGGCTTTGAGGGCACTCATTTTCTGGTGTGAGCAGCGGAGGCACAGGACTGGGCTGCTAAAGGGCTCGGGGGACAGGGGAGCTGGCTGAGCAGACACGACCAGTCATGAGGTGTGCAGAGAAAGGCATTCCTATCCGGCAGAAGACAGCATGCTCAGGGAGGGGGCAAAAAGGAGCCAAAGGCAGTGACAGAGAGCAGGCCAGGAAGGGCCTGTGTGGCTTGCCAAGGAGCTGGGTTTGGGTCTTGAGGCCATGTAGAGTCCTTGCATCCCTCTCCTTCCGTGTGACATGAAAGGTGACAGCCCCTGGCCTTCCCCACCAGCTGGTTTCTTCACAGTACCCACGGACTCTTGGGTTTCTGGAGCCGGGATCCTTGCCCTTCACACAGGTCTGAACTTGCTGTGCTTGGGTTCTCTGGTGGGGTCAGCTGCTGCCCTTGGGGAATGGTCAGATGGAGGAAGCCAGTGGCCCTAGCTGCCCAGTGACTTGTTGATGCACTTGAGCTGCCGCCCTGCAGGAGCTGATGAGCTGTCAGGGTTTCGGTCATAAACCTTGAGCTCCATGTGTTTGCAATATGACCACAGAGGCACACAGGGGAGCAGGGCCTGGGGTGTGAGGCTTAGCCCTGAAGTCATCTCTTCCTCTCTCTTCTTGTGCATTTTAGACACAGCTTATTTTGCTTTCTTAAAGTGATGGCGTGGAATAAAGGGACAGTAATGAGTTCCAGATGCTTTTATTTTTCTCTTTCTATAATTGGAAACAAAAATATAGCATGGCTTTTAAATTGAAAGTGCCAGAGAGGGGTGATGCTTTCAGCTCTGGGGTTTAGCCATGATTTAGAGCCCAGCATGGAACTGTGGTCGTCATCACCACAGCTAGCTGGCTTACACAGCTCCCTGCAGACCAGGCTCCGGCTTTATCTCGGAGCTCTAGTGAGCTTCGGTAGTGAGTCCTATTTTAAGAAACTTTAATACACGAAACTCAAACATACAAAGCAGACAGACTGGGGCGGGGCGAGCAGCTACATATTCAAAGGATGATTGTTTTGCAGAAGGTCTCAGAGCAGGCCTCTTTTAATTGAGGCTCCCTTGGTGCATCTAAAAGTTTCCCCACACATCATTAATTTCTGGGGAAAGGGACAAGGAACCTTCCAGACCAAGTGTGCCAGGCATCAAGCGCCAAGTGAAGATCACTTAAGAAGTCAGGAGACCGGAATCTTGACATATAAAGAATCCTAGGGAGCAATGAAACTTGAATTACCATGGGTTCCTTGGTGTACACTCAACTTCTTGATGCGATGGCTGATTCAGAGCTCTGTTTGCAGTTGGATCAGCTTCCCTGGAGTTACAGAATGTGATCATCCTAACTCCATAGGAGGAGATATCTATTTGCTCTGGACTGGAAGCGTTAAGCCCCCTGGAACCCTTCGCTCTGCCCCTTGGCTGGTCACTATTGCAACATGAAGTGGTGGGAAGCAGGGTTCAGGTTTTGATTGTGGGAAACCAGTTGGCCCCTCCAACAAGCCATAGTAAGAGGAGATTACGCTCCCATTAGGGAGCTAATCTTTAACACAAAGCAGATCCTGGCTCCCCAGTCTAACAGCAGGCCAGGAAGGAAAGATAAAGCTAAATGACCACTCAATCCTTAGATAATTAGCACAGCACAGTGGTAAAAACAGAACAGCTGAACCTCAGAGGTGAAACGTAAAACCAACCCCTTACCTTTCATCCCCTGCAGAACCAATATAGCTGGCTCCTTATGTTCTGTATCCATGGATTTAACAAATCTTGGATGGAAAATATGGAAAAGAAATTACCTGTGCATTGAATACTATGGACCCCCACCATCATTATCCTGTAGACAATAGAGTATAACAATGATTTACATAGTATTTACACTGTACTTGATATTACAGGTAATTTAAAGTTGATTTAAAGTATAAGGGAGGATATGCAAGTAGCACATCATTTTATATAGATGACTTGAATATAAACTTTGATACCTGTGGTGAGTCCTGAAACCTATCTCTCAGCAATCTTGAAGGACAACAATAATTCCGGTTCTCATTTGTTGTTGAGATTCTTAGTACAACCTTGGCAAGCAATAGTGACTGTCATTTCCCACTGCCTGCTCTTCCACTGCATCTTGTATTGGTCCCTCAGGGCCACGCTGAGCTGCTGTTAACTGGATACCTGCTACACGGTAGTCACCTGAGAGGTACGTGGTACTGTTCATTTTCACCCTTGCTCTGCAGCCTCCACAAGGGTCAGTCAATTCCAAAGCCCCAATTCAAAGTCTTCACTTTGTATCATGTCCCATCACCTAAAGAGATTACTCAGTGTTTCCCTGCCCTTTAAAAATCCTATCAAGGCTGAGTTCTGGCCTGTGCGGGTCAGAGCCCCTGGGGTCTTAGCACCTGTCTTGAACCTGCCCTTTGTGATCCAAGTGCACAGTGGGGCTGAGAACAGCTGTAGGCATATCTTAAAGGACACTGGATGGGAGTCGCTGGTTCTTTTTCAGGGAGCCTTTTCCTTTGCTGTGGGAGCTGCAGCCTACCTTCTACCTCCCACCTGGTCTGAAAAGACAGGGGAAACTGAGGAAAAGGCACGTTCCTCATCCTGCACCTGCGTCTGCCCTGAGTCTAGCACTGTCCTAAGTGCTAAGTGGGGACATCTAGATTGGAAGGAAATCCCAGGGTCCTCTTCCTTCCTCTGTGAGGCCCAAAACCTTGTTTTTGGCCCACTCCTCTGGCCCCTGCTCCTGTTAATTCTGAAGAGCTCAAAGGGCATCCAAAAAAGTCATTCCTAGCCCCTCTGGGGACCCCATCAAATGTTAATCATTGAGTTTAAAATACACAGGGAAAGGAAAAGAAAACGCAAGAAGTTCCTCATTTTCACCATGCAGGGGAGAGCCAATAATTGGGGTGTTCTTTGCTCATTTCCTCCCCGGAGGCTCGGATTCAGCTTGTCTGGATCTTTTCCTTTTGTCAGGGTCACCGCTGAATACTAACAAGGCCCATTTTTCCAGGGCTGATGGGAGGCGGGTATAGGCAGAGCCTGTGGGTTTTTGTGATTTCCACGGATGTAGGTAATTTTTTCTGTTCACTCCAGCAGTTGTCTTAGGCACTGCTGGAACTAAACAGCTAAGCATAGATCCAAACTCATTCTTCTCACATGAATAAACTCATTTAACATCAAGCTTCCCTGAGAAGGACGTAGAACATATGACTTTCTGAAATCTGTCTTCTAAGGTCATGCTTGACTTCTTCAAACTTAATTAAATGATTAAGAATGTGCTCCTATAACCAGACATGAAGATGTCCACTGCAGCATTTGTTTTTTGGGGAAAACTTGGGAGCAAGCTTAATGGCCAATAACTGAGGATTGGGTAAATGAATTACATCGTTAATAAAAATCACTATTATCTGTTTCTCTGGAACATGGAAAGATATTTATTATATTTTAAATGTCAAAAGATTCCAAGACAGTATGGACCATATGATCTCATGTGTGCATCTGGAAAGATACACGCCAAACTTATTTTAATAATAACTATTTCTGGAAGGTGATTAAAGGTGGTTTCTATTTCTTCTGCCTTTGAATATCTGTATTTTCTACTACTACTAATACCAACAAAGGCTTTGTGGTGTGTGGGTCATTGATACACATCTAATGCTGGTGTGCAAGTAGGATTGAGTTTCTGAAAGTCAGGCAGCAGTGATGGTGAACTTAGCCCCATCTCTATTCTGCAGAATCTCCAAAGGCTTTGAAGTCATGTCTCCAAATGCATCTTATCCCAAATCCACCTCCTCACTGCCCTTTACACCAACATGCATTACACGTACTACTTACCAGCAGGGCATCCTGTGTTTTCATTGTAGAGGAGAGAGACTAGATGCTACCATGCATTCATAGTGTCTGCTACATCTGAAGTTGCCTAAAAGGGCAGCAAATGAAAGAGAGATCCAATCCAAAATGCTGCCAAAATGAGAATCAGACCTGTTTCTTACTGTTGGATTGGCCAATATCCTGAATCCTCCTTGTCTAAGGTTGCAGTAACTGCAATAGAACCCAAGAGTCATGCGGACAGTGTCACAGTGTTGTTTGGTTTCTGACAAAACTTGCAGACCATGGTTAGGTTGTTCTCTCAGCTAGATGGACCTGTTGATATCTCACCCCAGAGCTGGGCTGGGTCATCGTGGCTCCATTACTGGCAGTCCTTTTGCTCTGCCCCTGTGATCTCCAGTGCAGGGACAGGGGACTCCCTGCAATCTACAGAGCCCACCCAGAGAGGGGATGACCTGGGTTCTCCTGCAGAGCACGTCTGTTCATCAGTCCCAATGCTTCCCTGGGGAGGAAGAAGGCAGGCAGAGGCCAGGAGCATTACTGCAAAGTAAAAGACCAAACTACTCCCCTGGGCAAAATCTGGCCCACTGCCTGTTTTTGTAAATTAAGTTTTATTGAATTCAGCCACATACATTCATTGTGCATCGTCTGAAGCTGCATTCACCTTATTACAGTGTAGCTGGGTAGTAGAGATGGATACCACATGAGCTGGAAAACCCAAACACATTTGTCTGGCCCCTTATAGAATAGGTAATGGACCTCTTCTCCAAGGTGGTTCCCCTCCAGGAAAACCAGGGGACAGGATGGTGTGTCTCCTGTAACATTTCCGGCTATTTGGAGACACAGGTCTGCTTGTCCTCCTCTTTCCATGGCCAGTCCAGCTTGGTTTCCTTCACCAGTCCTACCATGTTCAAGTTCATCAAGTCTCCCTGCTCAGATTTTCTCATTCCATACTCTCAATATCTTCTGTCAGATGTCCCAAGGGCCTTTCAAATGCCACACGCCTTACTCCAGAGTGACCATTTGATTTATTGGGTCCATTCAGGACAGTTCTGCCATGGTTTGGGTATGGATTAAGTGTGATGTCTAAAAGAGATTTTTGAGGTGCTCTAATTTAGCTATCAGGCATATTTAGCAGACTCTCACACAGTTAGTTTGTTGTAGCCGCTGTAGCAAACTGGGTGGCCTAACCAACAGAAATCTATTCTCTCATGGTCTACAGGACAGAAGTCTGGGATCAAGGATAGAACTGTTCCCACTGTGAATCACTGAGGGGGATCCTGTCCCCATCTTTGCCAGCTGCTGGTGGCTGCTTGCTTTCCTTGGCTTGTAGCTACATCACTACAATCTCTACCTCTACCCTCACTTCCTTTGTGTCAAATGTCCTTTTCTCTGTAAGGGTCTTATAAGGACATTTATGATGACATTTGAGGCCACCCAGATAATGTAGAATAATCTTACCTTGAGAATTTTGACTTAATTACCTTGGCAAAGGCTCTTTATTTATCAAAATAAAGTCTTGTTCATAGGTTCCAGGCATTAGGCTGTGCACATGTCCTGGGTAGGGGTCACTGGGATCTACCATGAGGATGAAACTAGACTTGGCCTCCAAACAGTAAAGATAGGTTTTGGGGAAATTTAGGATGAAGACTTTTGCAAGCAGGAGACAGAATTGTTGCAGTTAAGCTGTGAGTGATCCAGGATGGGAAATGTGTCTAGGATGTCCACAGGAGTGAGACTCCAGTGCTGTTCCTTTCCTGCCCACATACAAAGGTCACTTCTATTGGTGAAGGCATGGGTGACAGCCAGCTCTTGGTCACCTGCTGAGACTCATTCACGACAAGCCAGGGCAAAGCAGCCAGCACCAAAAGCTCACATTTTCTGCACAGTGTTGGGCAGAAAACTTACCTCGGTTAGCCTCAGTCAGCCCGGTTAAAAATCTAGAGAAAGAGGTGCATTCCAGTTAGCCCAAGGAAGCTTCTGGAATGTTTTTTCTTGTCATTTGTTCTGTGTCTTGGAACAGTATTGTTGCTTTAAAGTGTCATTAAATTTACCAAGTCAGTTCCTTGCAAAGACTATCTTATCTCAAGGCTTTGTTGGAGGGCTGGGACCTCTCCAACTGCCTTTCAAAATACAACTAGAACCCCACCCCCAGCCCTCCAATCCACATGCCTCTGTCTGCAATTTGCAGACAATGTCCTTCAGCTCTGTTTAGGCTGCACCAGGGGCCAGCAGCTATCTCCAGTGACACTTAGAAACCGTTCTGTTGTAGCAAAGGCTGTAGAACTTGCTTTAAAAGGCAAAGCTTAAAATATAAATAAATTTAAAAAAAATAAGAGTACACAAACACAGAGGGCTGTCTAGAAAAAAGATGCTGTCATATTTTTAGAAGCTGGGCTCATTTCTTCGTAGGCAGTGAGTATAATTCAGTTTCTATAAATCTCAGTCACCCTTCTCTGGTCTAACTTCAGCTGAGCATCTTGTGCTTCTGAAATGCCAAGGCCTGCTGGCTGTGCTATTTATGAGGGAGAGCTGATGTGAGTTTCTGGTTTTGGCAAGGAGTAAAAATAAAGAATTCTCTTCTGAGTGGGCCTCACCCTAGATCCAGCTTGGCCGTGCGGCCAACCCTGGGCACATGTGCGAGGCATATGTCAGTCTTGTCTCTGAACACAGTGTATGAATCACTCTGCCTGGCTCTGCTCAGGGGGGATTTTTAGATCATGCTGTTCCTCCAACATGTAAAGCAGTGTTTGATTTTCTGGGAGGGAGGGGATGGATATTTTTCTCGGTAAAATAGGAACAGTGAACCCAGCTGGTATCCACTGTGAAGACACAGGGAAAACAAACTGAAAAATGACCATTGGACAACTTCTCCTCTGTGGGAGCTTCTAGATCCCTTTCCTGTTCCTGTGGGATGGTGGCAGCCTCCTGAGAGAATGAGGTCATTTCTTCAATCACCAAATGCTTTTTGCAAGCCCCTGATGTGCCCAGAACTCCAGTGCAACTGGAGCAATGCTGGGGTTGTGTAGAAATCAGAACGAGATGGGAGTTCATAGTGTATGTTTCCTTTTAATGAAGCAAGTCACTTCTAGTTCCTTGGAAATCACAATTCCAGTAGCAGACTGGTTTCTGATGGACAGGTACATGAGCAGTGCTTTGAGCATTACATACACTGGGCCCATCCTGCCTCTGGATTATCTTTGGTTACCCTAAGGCTTTTCTGGAGAGTTAAAGCAATTCTGGGATAAAGTGATGTCTGCTGGAACCCCATTTCCCCAGAGACCCACAGAGTTTGACTTCGAAGTCATTTAATCTCCTGGGGGTCTCTGGGGAATGTTTGGGGTCTTTGAGGTCCCAAAAGAAACTTGAGGTGCCCAAACTGCAATCTGCTGGGAGTTTGAGAGCATTTTTGAAGGATCTGGTCCCTGGATGTGAGGAAAAAGAAAAAAAGCCTGAAAACCAAGAGCAGATGGATGTGCAGTACGTCGTGGCCTGTTCTCTCCCTCTGTGGCCTGCAGTTCAGGAGACTGGTGGTGGCTGACATTAGAGGACAGGGAGGGCAGAGGGCAATGGAGCCCACAGCCCACCAGGGCTGTGCCAGGAGGGTCCGATGCTGGAGAGGCTGGGGTGATAGGAAATAGGTGGAAAAGTGAAGCTGCAGGTGGGGGAGGGCATCGTCTTGTGTTTCACTGATAATTTTTCTCCTCTAGCTGGAGGTTGCAAAACAGGATAGTGGAGACAGGAAGTGGGCATAGAGAAGAACTGTTCATTCAGGGGAGGGATGGCTTGGTTGGAGAGAGGATAGAGACCCAGTTTTTTTTCCCAGGGAGGCTGGCACTGTGCCCTGGCACCCATGAGATCCCACTTGGACCCCTCACCTCTGCTGTTACTTTGCACTTTTTAACTTTGTTCCTCAGGCTCAGGTGGAATTTTTTAGAATACTTGTAACAAGCAGACTGTTAGGAAGTCCCCTCAAGCACAGGGCAGAAGCATCCCATGCCAGCTTCTCTTCTGTTTCTGCTCAGTTAGATGCAGGGTGATTAAGGTTCAAGCTGCCTTCCCCATGGCAACTTCCAGAACCATGGCTGTCCAGAGAGATTCTTCTCCTTCTCTGCTTTCCAGAACCCACAGATTCAGCCTCGAGCAAGACTCAGGATCATGGGGAAATTCCTTCACTGCCTACCAGCTGGTGTGACTCTAAATAGAGGGTCTTTGGACTTCACTTTTTCCTCTGCTGCCAGTCAACAGGGGACCAGACTGTCCAGCAGGGAATTTAAGGGTGACAGGAGGATCAGATTACAAAGCATCTCCTAGTGAGACTCCACCTGTGTTTACACACAGCATCCTGTAAAGATGACCACATTTAAAAGATAAGACTCCATTCATCCAAATGGAAAGAAAAGACACACCTCTTCTTGCTGTACTTGTATTATAAAAATGCATCTCTGAAAGGCTATTCTTGTTGGGGTTTTGTTTTGTTTTCTTGTACCAGGGATCAAACTCACAACCTTGCACTTACCAGGCAAGCACTTGAGTGGCTGAGCTAAATCCCTGGCCCTGAAAGTCTATTCTTAAGCTGTTTTTAAACAAATACTCATAGTTACTTTCATGTTATTTTTGCTTCATTAAGAAGACTTGAGTGCCTTGCTCTGCCTTTTCCATGGCAGCCAGTCTCTTCTTTCTGGAAAAGTCTAGAATAATCTATCTCTTGATGCCAATCCTTCACTCAGGCAATGCCCTAAATTCAAAGGAAGAGCTCACTTTGGGGATTTAGACAGATCTAGGTATGAAGCTTAGTTCAGTCTTTTAGAAAGTCACTTCTCTGAGAGCCTTACTTCTGTTCTGTAACATGGTCAGACCTGATTCTACAGGCCAGAAGCTGTGTGACTTTGAGATTGTTACTTGACTCTCTTGACCATCAGTGTCTTTTATGTGTTACATGAGATAAACAATGGTACTTATCTGAGAGTTGCTGCTAATATTAACTGAATTGCTCTGTGTGAAGAGATTAGAGCAATGCCTGGCAGATAGCACAGTCTGAGGGCTTGGCTTAAGATAACAGCTTATGGTGGTGACTGAATGGCAGGATTCATGTCAAACATCTGCCAACCCCCACTCCTTTAGTGGCCCCCACTCTTTCCTGTGTCATCTGGGGAGTGCTCAGGAGACTCTGCAGGGCCTTCCTTTCACCCCTGGTCTTCCTCATAGCCACTTCACCCTGTGATTTTTGCACTGCCTATATACTATATGTGCACCTGGACCTCTGGACCTCCTATTGGGTTTTACAGAATGAATGGCTCAGCATTTCTCCTAAAGAGACCAGATCTACCCTTTGGCATAAATAATAGTCAGTAGCAAAAATTAACTCTAAGAATAGATTTAGAGGTTAAATATGGCATGAGTTCTTTGAAGCTCAAGCAGTAGAGTCTATTTCTGTCTTCTTTCAAATGAGGTGGGACTTAGACCTTTCTTTAAATAGTTGAATGTGGTATTAGTGACACTGTCAGGCTTCCCAAGCCAGAATGTCATTTTGAGGCTGTGTCAGGACGTTGGTCTCACCCACAAGAAGATGAAAGACCCCACAGGGCTAGACTGAGGTGCCCACGTGGAGTTGGTGCCAACCCTCTGATGGGTGGGACCACTCATGAGTGCCTTAGTGCTCGGAGTGGCCTGTGCTTCTGAGTAAATCTGCCAGTACCGTAGACCATGCAAGTTCCATGGATATCTTCAGAGATGAAGCAGGAGATTAGGGTGTGGCCTAGTTGCAGAGCAAGTGGGTGTGACTTCTCAATCATGGAGTTCCAGGACACATGCGCAGAACACAGATCCCAAATCTTGCACCTGGGACCAAGCAGGAAATTCTATCTTCAATTCTTCTGGCTGCAAAATCAAGCTGGTTTTTGATAAGACAGCCTAGATGTGATGTTACCCTGCAGAATGAGGGCTATGGAAGACCTCTGGCATTAACCTTGTGTCCACTGTGAACTCCTTCAGTAGCCCACACTTACTGTGCAGTGCTTACTTTTTCCCACTTTTAATAAATGTAAAACCTCACTACTTTTCCAATTCTTTGTTCAGGACACCAAAGACCTGGAAAGGGTCTAATGAACTCCAGAATATGGTAAAGAGGGGTCCTTTTGAAAAGGTATTTAATTCAAAATAGGAACCTAAAGGCAATCCTGAGGCAGTATTGGGTGCTAGAGATCCAAATAAGATGCCCAGCTTGGTATATGGAGTGACAGTCTAGATATCTCAGTCCATTGTGTGATGCCATAACAGAGTGCCCAAGACTGGGTCATTTTTAATCAAAACACATTTATTTCTTACTGGGAAGCCCAAGGTTGAGAAGTTTATATCTGATGGCTCTCTTACTTTATCTTCCTATGATAGAAGTTGAAAGGACATAGGGGCAAGAGACAGACAGAGACAGAAACAGAGCAAGGAGAAAGCAAGAGAGAGCTACATTTGCTTTTATAACGAAACTACTGTTATGATAATGGCAGTTGTAATCACAACTTAATCACCTTCTAAAGGTCCCACCTCTCAACTCTTCTGAAGTAGGGTTACATTTCCAACACATGCACTTGGGGGATACACTCCAACTACAGCACCAGGATTGTAAAACGTTTTGAGGCTCCAATGACATACGCAACTTGAATGAAAAATGCTCCCATTTAACTTTCAGCTGGGGCTGGGAGTGGAGAGAAAACCCCACATTTTATTATTAGGGTGAATGAAATGTTCCTGTGAGTAGCTGTGAATAGCTCCACCTCTGGAATTCCAGCTGGACTTAATCCTGCACCTGTGTCAAAGAATATGGAACCCAGGAGAATGGTGATCTGAGCAAAAGAAAGTCTGATGGCTCAGGAAACATCAAATGGTCTTTGTTTTTCAACAAGGACTCTGTAAATATGCAGTCCTAAACCCATGAGGTCCCCAGAGAACAAAGAAAATGTAACTAACCTATATGGGAACCTAATTTTACACTATCTGAACAGGACAAGTCTTTCTCTAAGCCTGGAAGAGGAGTGTGTGTGTGTGTGTGTGTGTGTGTGTGAAACCAGACAATGATGGTAGAATATAATGGTTAAAATCTATCTTTTGGTGTCAAAGTGTAGCATATATGGGTGATCTCCTTCTGAAGGTGGTGGTCATTGTTAATTCCCTATTATCTTGTTTCAAAATCCTGTATCATTCTTGTTGTTTTGTTTGGCTGTATTCTGTTTTGTCTTACTTGATTTTGTTGTATCTAATGACATGGGCACCAATTTCAAAGATAACAAGATATATTATGGTAGCCATTTTGGATTTACTATTGTCTTGTTTTAAGTCCTATATTGCATTCATTGTTTTGTTTTAATTGGTTCTATTCTGTTCCTGCTTTGTTTGATTTTACTATTTCTGAAGGTATGGGCAGCTATTTTGAAGACAACAAGAGGCATTATGGTAATCATTGTTGATTTCCTATTACCTTGTTTTGAAATCCTGTGTCACACTGTCTTGTTTTGACTGGTTTTATTCGGTTTTATTTTGCTTGGTTTTACTCTCTCTAAAATAAAATTTTAAAAAAAAATAAAGAAGGGCCAGAATAACTGGAACTATGGAACAGCTTTCTCCATATGGTGCTTTTTCTCCCTGACCTCTCATGAGGAAAACACAGAAAGGTAAGATTTTTTCCCATCATAGCTGGAGGATCTGATTCCAAAAGGGAAGGCGCAATGTACAAGTATCTATGAAGCCTTTGTTTGTCTCACATTAGCTAAAGTCCCAATGGCCAAAGAAAGTCACAAGGTTGAGGATGGAGCACCTATGGGAGGGAGAAGTGGGTTATAGGAGAGTGTGGCTACTAGAAGGTGGAATATTTGGGGGCCCATTAATAGAGCAATCGACTACATTGGTGACCCAAGGCAATTTCTTGAACATTCTAAACTTTTTTTTCTGATCAAAATAAAGGCAGTAGTCTTCAGTAGTAATTGGAAATAGGTTGCATTAAAAATCTCAAGTAAAGTTTGGTGTAAATAATGTTGATTCCCCTCACCCCACCAATACGACATGGTATCGGGCGGGGGCATGTGGTAGCTTTAGTTCAGCCATTGTAAATGATGTCGGCATCTAGAGGTCCGCACGATTCTCTTTGCTTTTTCCTCATGATGGGAAGATAAGTGCAATAGCTCCAGTCCTTTCAACACTTTTCTAAGAACCAGCAATGACCAAAGCAAATGGCAAAAAGCGTGCACCAGCTGTCAGTTTTCCCTTGAAAGGCTTTCTCAGAAGCCCTACCTATTCACATTTCACTGAACCAAATTGCATCAATTTAGGCTAGGAAATCCTTTATTTCTTCTTTTTTTGAAAGCTGGAGATATTGCTCCCTCTCCCATATAAGAGTCTGTTAGTTTAAAAACATGAAGGAGATGAAGAAAGAAAGAGGAAGAACAAAGAGAATAAAGAAAAAAATAAGGAAGGAAGGAAGGAAGGAAGGAAGGAAGGAAGGAAGGAAGGAAGGAAGGAAGGAAGGAAGACAGGAAGGCAGGAAGGATATTTAGGGGATAGACACCTAGCAGGGACTTCCAGCCTCACCCCCCACTTTGCAGAGTTGCTCTGCATATAGTAGATGCTTATTAAATAGTGTCTATTTTCTTTTTCCTATTTAGTTGATAGCCTCTAGGTGGCCCATCTTCTTGTCCTCACAGGTCTTTTCCCCAAAGACAGGGAAGGGAGGAGCTGAGATGCCCCATAACTCCTCGGTTCCTGTCTCCATTGGTGATGGCACATAACAAGCCCTTTGGAAACTCAGGGAGCTAGAGTGGCAGACACAGTTACTGCTCACTAGTCCACAGGTTGGTTCCTCTATCTTGTCTCACCCGGGCTCACCAGCCACCTGAGGTCAGCTGAGAGTCAGAGGTGTCTTTGTTCATCTGGGCTGGGATCTGCCTGTGTGTCCAGTCAGAGACAAGAAGAGACATGAGAGAAACTGGCCCGAGAAAAGGTGAAGGATTGCAGGCACTTTTGTGATTGATGGTCCCTAGTTTCTATACTGGGGGGATGGAGGCCACAGCACTTGGGTGTCATAGAGGGACCCAGGAGATCCTCCCCTGTTGCTCTTGGGCCACAGAACCGTGTGGAACAGGGTTCCTTGTAAATTGTTCCTCCTCAGTTGCCTAGTCTGTGTGGGCTGCTGTAACAAAATAATATAACATGGGTGGTTGGTAAAGAGCAGAAATGTATCTCTCACAGCTCTAGAGGACTTAAGTCCCAGATCAAGGCTCCAGTACATTCAGTGTCTGGTGCAGGGCCATCTTGCACAGACTGCCATCTCTCACTATGTGAAGAGGACGTTCTTTACCAATGCACCAGTCCTAGTTCCAAGGGTCCTGGTCTCATAGCCCACATGCTTCCCAAGGGCCCCTCCTCCAAGACTATCACCTGGGCATGGGGTTTTCCAGGGGTGGGCATAGATATTCAGTCCATAACAATGGTCCTACTATTTCTCCAACTAGTGCTTCCTTTGCCCTTTCCAGTTATCTGCAGGAAATCTCACAGAGCAGTTTTATTTTCACTTGCTCAGTCTTCCTACACTCCTCTGTAGAGGGCCAGAGAGCACCTGGGACCGCTCTGCCCTCTGGTCCACATCCATTTGTGCATGGGTACTTTCCCAGCCACTGGCTTTGTCCATATCTGGCTTAAAGTCTTGGAGGGCACAGGTGGGTTGCTTTCTGCACGGCGGAGGGCCTTGTGGTGGTGGGACCTAGCTCTCAGTCCAAGGTCGCCGGTAGTGTCCATCCTCCAGGTCTTATTCTTTGCTAAAAACCCCCGACCTCACGCTTGCTAGGCAGGCACTTATGTCACTGAGCTAAATCCCTCGCCCTCTTTGAGCTTTCTTAAGAAGTTCGCACTGGTTGCACGCTCCCGGCTGCTCATCTCCCAGCTGGTCATCTCCGAGTCCTATGGTCGAAGCTGACAGTAAGCACCGTTTTTCCTGGCTGGTGCCTTATTATTGTTATTATCAAAGATTGATTCAATCCCTTTCATATCTTTATCCAAACAGCTCCTTCATGCCTTCCATATCTAATGTCAGTGTTAGATATAGAGGATTAAAAAATCAATAAGCTGCAGCCTTTGTCCTCATGAAGATGGGCCATTAAACAAATGCTTCAAGATCCAAACAACAACAGAAGTACAACAAAGGATGATAAATGGCCCTTTGGTAAGGACAGTAAGATGTTATATAATCCCAGAGTGAAAGCAGTGACTATAAATTTTTTAGTGTTCTAAGATGCTGCTACAACAAATTATGCTGGGGTAACCAGGCCATTACCTGGGGCTCACAAATATTTTGGTTGCACATCAGTTGGATTTTGACTATAACTGGATTTGACTTGTATTTAGTGGCTCTATTTCCTCAGGGTTGAAAGAGAGGTCACATCTTTCAGAAATAAGGTTTGACAGCAAGCTGCGTTTCTTCTCTGCAAACCACTTAGGGAAAGAAAGACCATCACATGCCACTAGGTTTAACTTGTTTTTTTTATAGCTTGGATGGTGGGCCAAGTTGTTACAGTAATGGAATTTTTAAAAATTTAATCTATATTTCTATTAAAGATACACAGACCTAGTTTTTAAAAGCCTAATAGTGTTAAAAGGCTGACGTCAAAACAGCAGTTCCCTAATTGACTACTTGTAGGAGATCAGATAATGAGAATCCAGGCCTAATTGACCTTCTCTGTGAGACAAAGGAGAAAAACAGCGCACTGTGCTCCTCTGGCAGCGTGCAGGTGAGCCGGCATATTGCAAGTTCCAGGAAGTTCAGCACAGCCGAGAGGCGGTTGTTTACCTGGGCATATATTATAGATGACAGTAGGCAGATGAATCTTCCGCTACCCTAATTACTTGCTCCCATGTCTAAGGAAGTAAAGGCAACATGAGCCGGATGCTCAGGGTTCTTTGTCCACTAGAAGCCAAGGGCCCCCTAGCCCCTCTCTCAAGATTATCTCTGTGTCTTGCCTTTAATCTCTGTTGGACCCCTCCAGTTAGGCTTTCTAAGTAGGCTGTTTCCTCCAACTACTACTGCTTCAATTCCTCACCCGCTGAGGCAAACCCTTCAGATACGATTTGAATGTCCCTCCAAAACCTATGTTGAAATTTAACTGCCATTGACACAGTATTAAGAGTTGGAGCTTTTCACAGATCATCAAGATGTGAGGGTCCATGCTCGTCATGGCTTTAGGCTGCTGTCATGGGAGTGGGTTAGTTATCAGGACAGTGGGTTGTTACAAAAGCAGGTTCAGCTGCTGTCTCGTGCTCCAGTCCTCTGACCACATGACGGCACTCACCATGTTATTGTGCTACAAGAAGGCGCTTGCTGCAGGCGGGCACCTTGACATTGGACTTGCAGCCTCCAGAGCTGTGAAAAATAATTTTTTTCTTATATATATCTGTATTATTTGTTTCTTTATATATCTGTAGTATTTGTTGTAGCAGTGAAAAATGGACTAAAACAACTTCCAAATCTTTTTAGTTATTGCTTATGCCATTCACCTCTATATATCTAGGTAACGTGTGTGTTGCTCTTTCCTGATTTCTTAACTTTGGATGTTTTTTACAGCACACTGATTGCCCAAGACTTATCTATGTTTACTCTTCCTTCTCAGCCTTCCAATATATATATATATATATATATATATATATATATATATATACTTATGTAGTAATATTTGGTCAAATCAATAATCAGGAGATGTATTATTTTAAGCATGTAAAAATCAATTACATCTGAACCATATTTTTTCTTTTCATACAGAGTTTTTATTTTTATAGAATTAATAATTAACTCCTTTTTCCATTTGCATAACTTTCTGTGCACTTACTATTAATTCATCATTCCCGTCAGAGATTAAAACTTTGAATACCAGCATGTGGAATTCCCTTTTTAATCTTAGATGGATCTTTCCTGGACCATTTCTGAACTTGCCTCCAGAAAGACTTCAGACTATGATTCTATGACAGTCCTGTATTCATCTTAGGATTTCTCTTAGAAGCCCTAGGGATATCCTTCAACTCTTCCCATGTTGTATTTCTTATTTCTTGACTTCATATCATTTTTTAAATCTTTTATTTCCTTGTTTTTGTGGAGCATATTAACAAAGAGAGTTCATCAGTGTCTGAAAATAACTTTTGTTTACCCTCATACTTGATTGCCATGTTGGCTGGGTATAAAATTTTAGTTTCCAGATTATTTCCTTCATTGTTTCAAAAATGTTCTTCCTTTGTTTTCCAGAGTCCATCATTTCTCTTGAGAAGTTTGGAGACCCAAGCCTTTACCCACAAGTTAACACCATTCAAGGACTGCAGGGGAAAGGAACAAGAATTTGTCAAGAAGCAAGCCCTCCTTGCAAGCCTGTGCCATGCAGAGCCTGCTGTCAACAGGGGGACAGCCAGACCTCAGCCCCTTTCAGTGTATGGGCTGGGAAACAAGAAGAGCCAACACCCACCACTACCCCCACCCCTCACCTGCTGATCTGGAGAAACACAGACTGGGATGATAGCTATTCAGGTAAAATGCAATTTGATGCTGGTGGTGTTTGGTGTTTCAATGACATTGCAGATCTAGGGAAAGTGGTCTGATCATCTATTCAGAGGATCACAGTAGGTAGTGTGGCATCTACTGGGGGATCTCTTGAAGGTGGTAGCCATTGTAAATTCCCTATTATCTAGTTTTGAAATCCTGTATCATTTTCATTGTTTCATTGGGTTGGATTTTATTCTGTTTTGTTTTGTTTGATTTTGTTATATCCAACGGCATGGGCAGCTATTTCAAAGATAACAAGATATATTATGGTACTATTTGGATTTACTATTGTCTTGTTTTGAAGTCCTTTATTGCATTCATTGTTTTGTTTCTATTGGTTCTATTCTGTTCTGTTTTGTTTGATTTTTACTATGTCTGAAGTTATGGGCAGTTATTTTGAAGACAACAGGAGGCATTTTGGTAACTATTGTTGATTTCCTAATGTTTTGAAGTTCTGTGTCACTTACACTGTCTTGTTTTGATTGGTTTTATGGTTTTATTTTACTTAGTTTTATTATCCTTAAAATAAAATTTAAAAAATTTATAAGAGAAGTTTGATGCCATTCTGATTCCAAATCCTCTAGACACCATGTTTTCCTCCCTGGATAGTTAGAATATTTTCTAGTGCTAGCTTTTCTAAAATCTCACAAGTCACCTTGCTGTGAGTTTCTTTGTCATTCTTTGTACCTGAAACTTATATAGCCATTTCAACCTAGATATGAATGTTTTTAGATGTGGAACCTTTTCCTTTATTTGTTCTTTAGTAACACCTTTTACTCTATATTCTCTGCACTCTCTTTTTAGAACTCTTGTCATTCAACACTGACTGTCCAAATTGATTCATTCAGTCTAAGATAGATTCTAATTGTCCTCTTGTTGCAGGCAGCTGAGTTAGTTAGAAATGTTATAGGCGGTGAGACAGTGCTGGGTCCTCAATGGATTGACACCCTAAACAGTTCCCATCCCCCCAGGAAATAGTCACTGTTCCTTAAGAATGTCCGCTTTCTATGTGACTCACTTCCCCATTTGTTCCTAATGTAATCAGTTTTACCTGAACTATTGATCTTATTGGCTGACTATAGTTATGTCACACCTTATGCTCATCTGCCTTATGAGCTCCCAGTCTTCCCACACCTTGAACTCATGGTTTTACTCCATAATAAAGTCCCTGGAAAGACAGAATCCTTGGCAACCCGCTCAGGACCTCTTCTGTCTCTCTCCAGACAGAAGCTTTCTTTCTCTCAATAAATATATTCTGCTCTTAACCTCTGATGTTCCTAAAATTCATTCTTCAATTTTAGAGAACACGAACTCGCGGACATAGTAGGTCGGGAGTTTCATTTCCCTGTATCACTATCTTCTCCTGTGTGTGTGTGTGTGTGTGTGTGTGTGTGTACTCTCTGAGTGCTCTTTTCAACTTCTAGCTCTTTCATTTTTTCTTTGAAATTTAAAAAATTTCCATTCTTACACTTTGAAATTCTAAGAGCTCTTTCTCATTCTATATGCTTTACAAATATCCCACCCTCTTTTAAGTATCAGGTTATTTGTTTCAAATATATAAAAACCTCTCATCTTTCTGAGGCAAACTTTCAAAAGTTTTAACTTTTTCCTGTTCTCGTCTCTCTCTTTTTCCTTTGAGTTCCTCTTGTATGCCGTATGTTGCCTTTTTTGACAAACATTGTCTGTTTGTCAGTTCATGCCAGAAGCTTTTCCTTAGATGACTGGTGACCCTGGTTGTTCATTTCATCAAAAGTGAAGAACATGGGATTTTTTTTAGGGTAATGAAATGTTTCAGAACTAGATGGAGGTGGTGGTTGAACAACATTGTAAATATACTAAATGTCATTGAATTATTCACCTTAAAATAGTTGCATCTATGGCGTTGAATTTTAACTCAATTTTTTAAAAAAGCAAAGTCCAAAACTGAATTGAGATTAGAATCCCTGTCATGCATGGGTATCATCACTGACTGCTGACCGGTAGACCTGGTCCCAGGGTTATTGGCCCAGGTCATTTCTCTAGGAATATCCCAGTGTTAGTCTCTGTGGCCTTTCCAACTAGACGGTTCATTTTCCCAGCGAGAAATGATGTTCTAATCTCCTGATTGAGTTGGGCTGTAAATCTGAATCTCAGTTTTGTGAATTCAAGACGGGTAAAGAGTGTGCCAACTTTCACCCAATCTCCTTGTTCTTGGTATGGCTCTCCTTCCACTCCAGGGTTCCTCTAATGTCCCTGTGATCAAAGGATTCAACCTTCCAAGAGAGTAAGCTTGCTTGAGAGTAGGAGCTCTTCCTTTGTGCTGATACTGTTTTCTGTCCCGTATCCTTGCTGCCCTGAGTTCTTGGACTCCCATACTTGGTGACTTTTTAAATTTCTACTTTCTTCCCTACACTCAGCCCCTTATCCCTAGACCCCCAAAACTTGGGTTTCTTCACTATGCTGATTGGATTTTTTTCTCTCAAGCACCAAGAGACCCTCTTTTTGGCTTCCATTGTTCCCAAGGGAGGTTGTCACTGGAGCCTGTTCCCCAAAGAAGGGCAGCGTGGTGAGATGCACAAAAGCAGAACTCAGGACTGAGGTCTTCACCATGGCATTCTGTAGTTCACTGGATGTGAATAGGTTCCTGAATTTCTCTACATTCTTGGTGTGCAAATATTTCTGAAGCTATAAAATGGTGGATTGAAAGAGGAAGCCCTTTCCAGTCTCCTACTGCTGGAGCAGAAGCCTTTCAAAGATCGGATGTCCGGCCCTTTGGGAATGTGAATTACTGGGAGCCCCTTTGAAGCCTCATGTGGCCATTTAATCTGCCCACACCTTTGGAGCAACATTTTCAGCCAAAGGTATAAAGCACTTTAGAAGTAAGTGAATATTTGAAGCACAAGATCATCCCCAAGGGATGGAAGTATTGCATAGAACAGATGACAGGAATTTAGGCTGCTGGCTGAAATTGATATAGTTTAAATGTTCATGTATAAAGCAAGGCTAAGAGTTGTATTCAGTGACCCTTCTCCTTCCTAGGGTCACTTCTGGCTCTCCTTGGCTTCACAGGAACACCCCAGACTGTAGGAGAAACTAGAGGATTTGCAGAGCTCACACAGCAGTGTCTCATCAGTACTTTAGAAAAGCCAAGACAAATCAATGAAACAAAACAGCTGTTAATGTTCTGAAAAAGATTTGAAAGACAGCTTCATTTGCATACAGAACCAATTGCTGTATAGAGGGACTGGGGGGGTGGGGACCAGGAGGGTTGGGGAGCTTGGGGTGCAGAAGGAGAGACAGGCAGTTAGCAGCTATGCAGATTCCTTTGAGATGTTAAAAAAAATGCAGATTCCTTTAAAGCTGCCCATAGAATCTCGGCTACAGCCATAGAAACTTTGCTATTAATTTTAGAAAATAAACATTGGAGGCAAGTTGGTATGGTTTTTGCTTCATGGCTTTTGAAAGAAATTTCTTGTAGTTAAAGCTTTTCAAGTGACTCTTCCCCTTGCCATCTTTCACTTCTCCCTTCTCTTTCTCTACCTGGCTTTCTCCCTTCACTTCTCCCTTCCACAAAGATCTCATCCTGCCTTTCCTCCAGTCCACACCCAAACTTTGAGGGCCCCCTGCAGCCTGGGGACTGAACTTGCACCCCACTTGGCTGCTCTTCTCTCACTACTGGCCCTCTTGTTCACTGACAATTCAATCTCTTAAGCATCTGAGTCAACGCCTTTGGCTTGCCAATTAACTCAGACAATTTTATATTGTTATAAGTGAATTTCACATACTGGGAAATTTAGTAAAAAAATATAAATTTCTTTAGCTTATAATTCTGGAGTCTGGAAAGTCTAAGACTGCGCTGTGAGCTTTTGCTCAGCCTCTGGTGAGGGTCTTCTTGCTCCAGAATAACATGGCGGAGCCATCACACGGTGACGCAGAGCAAATGTGTTAGTGCAGGTGTCTTTTCCCCTTCCTACAAAGCCATCATAGGGATAGAATCCTGGAGAGCCACATTCATGACTTCATCTAACCCTATTTACTTCCCAAGTACTTGGTATTTACTTCCACCGCTCCAAATACCATTCACGTATGAAGTTAGAGATTAAGTGTCCAACGTCTTAATCCCAGTGAAAGTTTGGAGAGGGACACATTCACACCACATCACCCAAGTTTATCTTCCATGTTGAAAGGTTTAACTGCAGAACTGAGTGAGGCTGTGGAGGCTCCTCAGAGCGGGTTCCAGGTGAGAATGTCGCTGGATGGGGTGTGAGAAGGTCCCTCAAAGGGGAGATGAAGATCATTAAGTTGGTCTGCTGAGTAGATTCTTGACTTACATTATGAAAAGAGTGTCAGGATGCACCCGTGTGAGGCATACACAGCTGTAAGAGGCAAAGTTAGAAAGTAAGAGAATAGGAGAACTCCAACTCCAGTACCTAGAGGGGGCTCACTGTATTACAGGCTTCAGAATGGCCTGCTTATGAAAACCTGAGGCCAGCTTTCATGGATTAGCTGTGGGTCAGAGTCTGGTAGATTGTTTTCTCAGTTCACATTTCACTGGCCCAGAGGAACCCTTATGGCTGGAGGAATATTTGGTTTCTATGAGAAGATAGCTCTTCCTCGAGAGTAGTGCTGCTGCAGTTTCTGTCTATCCAGAGGGGAGGATAGAGGTGATCTCATCATGAATTTGTCTGCACAACTGTATTTCCTGAAATCTCAGGTGACTGTAGATTTGCAGAATTCTAGGCATTGCTGGGGTAGAGTGTCTGACTGATGTTTTGAATTCTGGGAACTGGGTGTGCCTGCAAACCCCTGAAATGATTTCAATTACTGTTATCTTCGTGTCCTCGGACTTGACAGGAAGGGGCTGAGACGCACAAGGTAAATGAAAGACCAGTAAATCTTGCAATGCAGACACTCCTTAGGTGATTATCATGCCCACTCTGACCTAGAATGGTAACCTAGGAACAAAACATTGAATTTCCTCATCTCTTTTCTACCTATCTTTATTCCTTACATTCTGCTTTAACAGGACACCTTCCTCTGTCACTGAGGAGCACTGGAGCATGATTCAACGTATAAGGTCGTGTCCAAAGGGACTGCCAAACATGGGATGGCTGAGGACTGGCCCTATATGTGCAGTGGCATTGGTGCTCTGCTCACTGTTTCTCTGAAACCTAATTTCTGTTTACCTTGGGTCTTCTTTTTCCCTCTTTGGGGTGAAGTCTCACATCTATTTTATCTGCAAAGACCTTGGAGGGCACAGATGGTGGGAAAGAATCTCAAAACGGGAAATCACATCATCCTCTACATTCACCCAAAGCCATGTGGTGTGTATCTAATGTATTTTCAGTAACCTGAAAGGTGGGAGAGGAAATACCATTTCCCTTGATATGTTAAGTTGTGCCCATCTTTTTTTGTCATCCTTGACAAATGATTAGGTTCCTGAGCCTCACTTTTTAAAAGAAGCATACTTTGCAACAAACTTGCACTCAAAAGGACAGTGGCATGCCGTCAAAAGTGACACAAGATCCTGAGCCTAGGGAAGAAACAAGAATCCAGCTGGGTCCCCCTGGAAGCTTTACAAAGCTTTCTGAGGCCCCAAGGTCAGGTGGGGAAGCACCTGGGAGCCAGCAGGTGGACATGCGCTCCTGAGCTAATTTGCTGTGCAATTTTGTGCTATTAGTCTCTGCTTCACTGTTTCCTTATGTGGAAAATCTGAAAGCACAAAATGAATTCTGAGATGAAATTTTATGGCCTCTGTGGTGTAAGAAGAAACATGTAGCAGTGTGCACAGGCTTTATACCAAGACAAGGTGACACTGGTTGGAAACTCAGTTACCACACTGATTCCTCAGTTACCACACTGGTTCCTCAGTTACCACAATGGTCTTGGTGACTTTGTTTCTCCATTTGCCCATCTTTTGCTGTTAACATTTCCCAACAGCCAAGTTGCAAAATGTTTAATATTTGTGTATTTTATTTAAATGATTCCTTTGCTACTTGCAAGATCAGCCGGTGACCTAGCTGTTATTATAAAACTCAGTTTAGCGTAGGTGAGTCACCTAACTTTGCATGACTGGGAGCAGACCAAATGTCCTGCCTTGCAGGTCTTCTGATTCCCAAAACAGTGTCTTGTTCTCCTCCTGAGACAGTAATGCGGTACATCCGAGTTTTAAGAACTCTTTTAGTGTCAGGGTTGAGTTGGGGGTAATTCTGATGATTTTGATTCACTGGCTCAATACACAGGGATTATTGCTTCTTCTGGGGCAGGGAGGACCCAACCCTTGTTATGAAACAGCTGCTGCATTTCCCAGGAAGATCTTGGCTTTGAAAAGTGCACTGGGAATGGTCTGTTGGATATTTTGGGCCAGATCTATACCAGGGGAAATAATTTGAATGATCTAAAAGAGCTTTTCAAAGCCCACCAGGCACCGTGATGAGGTGGTGCGTCATCTGAGACGTCACTTGCGTCTCAGAGGCCCTCCAAGGCTCCGGCTTGCTCCAGCGCATCTCGGTTCATTAGCCACTGGGCCGGATCGGAAACTAGAGGATCCTGTGGATGGCTCAGAGAAATTTAAAAGGACCCAAGAGCTTCTCCTATTAAACCAACAGGCTCGGAGAAAAAAAAGAGACCTTGTTGCACACAGCTGTGCTCAGCTGGAGTTGCCAGAAAGGCGACATGCAAGTGGAGTGGCAAGGTCAGGTGGCTGCCGAGCTTTAAGAAATAATCTAGTGAGGGTTAGAGAGGGAGAAGCTGGAATCATAGGACCTGGACCCCTGTTACTATTCATATGACCTCGACAAAGCTTTCTTCTTTCTTCTTTAGTTTTCTCATGTACAAAAACATCCTGTAACCATATGACTATAACCTGTAACCATCCTGTAACCATATGCTTAATTCTATTGCTGATGAGCCGAGACTATTTTTCTCTATTTAACCAACACACTAAAGAAATAATAGTTTCACTGCTCTGCAAAATTCACATCCAGGTGGGGATTTATAGTTGGAGACTTCTACACATGTTGTGCTATGGACTGAATGCTTATGTCACCCTAAATTTGTGTACTGAAATTTCAACCCCCCACATGATTGTATTAAGAGCTATGACTTTGGGAAGCTAATAGGCCATGAGAGCAGAGCCCTCCCTGATGGGATTAGTGTCCTCATAGAAGAGACCTGAGGGAGCCTCTTCGGCCCTTCAACTGGACCATGCGAAGATAGGGAAAGTAGGTATATGTCTATGAACCAGAAAATGGCTCTTACCACACTTTAAATCTTCTATGCCTTTATTTAGCACTTTCCTAGCCTCCAGAATGGTGAGCTATAAATTCCTGTTTATACACCTCTGATCTATGGCACTATATTATCTTGTAGCAGCCTTAATGGACTGAGACATTATTTTAATTATAAGGATAAGCAACCCAGTTCTCCCACACTGCTGGGATGGCTAGTGTATTTATGACATATGGAAGAGGCACATTTTTTGGCCCACTGAAAGATGCAGAGTGTTGCACATTCATCCCTAAGCTGGCTTCACTCAGAACAAGACCAGCTGTTTCTAGGTACAGAATATTGATTAACTGCTAAAGAGAGAATTCTGTTTGTAATCATGCATTTCTAACCTCCCTCTCTCTCCCTCCCTCCCTTTACCCATTGATTCATCCATCCATCTGCTAATACACCTGTCCAACTCCTTATCCATCCATCCATCAACCCATCCATCCATCCATTATCCATCATCCATCCATCTGCCCATCCATCTATCCATCCAGCTAGGTTTCTAACCACCCAGTGATTTACCCACCCACCCCACACATTCATCTGCCCAGTTATCTATACATCAGTTTATCCACCCACTCACCCATTCATCCATCAGCTATCCATTTGCTTATCCTTGCATACTTTTATACATCTCCATCCTTCTCATCTTCAAATGAACTTATTCAGTGCATCCTTATTTGTAGAGATAGTGGAAAGTCCTGTGTGGGAAATAAAGGGCGTGCTGAAATGGACCATGTTAAACTCACAAAACAGATAACACAGCTGGAATGATAAGGGCCAAGGAGCACAGGAAAGTTATGGGGCCTCTCTACCCCTCCATCCTTCTCCATTCTCTTCCTTCCCTTGCACACCTGTAATAAAGGGGTATCTTTGTCAAACTCCTTCTTGAGCTGAAAGTAATTGTGTGGTCACATTTACACAGCTGGGGAAATTTCTGTGGCCTCTTCACAAAGGCTTCTGGAGTGAATGGTGTTATTATTGTAGCGAGGCTTCCTACTCACCCAGAGGAAGGTCAGTGGGGTAAATGGGTCCTCACTTGTTTTATTCAGGGAATATTAATACCAAAAAGTTAAAACTGGATGTGGTATTTGGACATAGTCTCCTAGTATGATTTCCTTTCAAGGTAACTGCCATTTTATTATTATTATATAAATTTATAATTAAAAGTCTAGTCATTGTGATATTTTACTCTGACCATTTTACTTCTAGGCTCATCTCAATAAACTTGAATTCGTCAGAGAAATATGGTGAGGATGATATGGAAATGACCAAACACAGTGATGCACACCTATCATGTCAGCACTCAGGGGGCCGAGGCAGGAGGATTGCCATGAATTTGAGGCCAACTTGGGTTACAGAGGGAGTCCAGAGCCACTCTGCACTACCTAGTGAGACTCTCTCAAAAACAAACACACAAATGAACAAATCAAAGACAAGAGCAAACCTGGCTCTATACTGCTCTCTTGCTTCCCTTTTGCCATCTGATCTCTTGTGCAAGCCTCTGCTTGCCTGTCTTTAGGTTCTCCCACCATGGGATGCTACAAGCACAAGGTCCCCACTAGAACTAAACAGATGCTAGTTCCATGCTCTATGACTTTTAGGACTGTGAGTTAAATAAACCTCTTTTATTTCTAAGGCACTCAACCTCATGTATGCTGTTACACTAAAACAAATAGACTAAGATCGTTGCCTCTTCAGTAAAATGTTCTCTCTACTAGCTGAGGATTGCTTCTGGGGGTGTCAATGTCCACATTTCCAGGCTGAACTTGTATAGAGGTTACCGCAAGGTTCTGAGGCTTGAAGCACAAAATTGGGTACAACATTCATGGGGGGAGACATAAGTGACCCTAGACTGAGCTCACATAGAATATTCCCCCTTAGCTGTGACTGGTCATTATAGGCACTATTGCCATAAGCAATTTGGGCTTCCATGAGCAATTTAATGTTAATGGCTAGCATTTTCTTTAAAGGAAGTCAAAATAGAATAAAATAAAATGATGAACTATCTTACACCTGAAAAACACACGTACAGGATGTTTTTGCTTTATCATATGCTAAAGGTGTCTCTGTGTGGTGGTGCAGTCTAATCAAATTCATCACTAAGAGGGGGAGCTAAAGATGGCGGATCAGTAAGCAGCAAAGTACAGAGTATCTCTGTGAGGAACAACTCAGATGCCGCAATAAAACATCTTGGAGAGATCCAGAGAGAGGGAGATATATTCCTGGGTCCTCTCGACCCAGGAAGAAACTAAAAGGAAAAAAACTGGTCAAACGCTCAGTCCCAGGGCTACCATTAGAGCAGCTAAGATTAGTGACCACGGCACTTTTGCTGGAGCCACCTGAACTCGTGCCCACCGCAACCCACTGGAGCTACCTGGACTCACACCCACTGTGACTCACTAGAGCTGCAGTCACACTGAAGTCAAGGGTCAGTGAGCCCAAAGGAGAACAGAGCCTGTGAGGGACCTGCACCAACCTGTGGTGAGTGCTCAGAATAAGAGTCCCCTCCCATGGGAAAGGGACAACCAACTGGACAACATGTTGGAATTGGGCAGGACGGGCATGAACAAGGAATAGTAGTGACTTCAGCTGGTTGCTCCCTACCCAGGGCAGATTGGTGGGATCTGCTTGGTCTGGGTCATGCCCCTGGCTGGGACCAAATAAGCTGTCCCAAATCAATTCCATACCAGTGGCACACACTAATGTGGTGAAGGCCCCCACAGGTTGACTGGCTCAGAGAGGAGAGGCCAGCATATGCTACCCCTGCTTGCACCTCAATGACCAACAGCAAACTGGAGAGTACAAAAATCTCTAGCCAGTGTGCCGGAGTCCAGTTGCGGCAGGGCTAGGGTTTCCCAAAGGTGGACAGGGAGTCGGCGAGTGAGAGACAGAAGACACTGCACACCAGTCTGTGAGTGAATCTGAATCCCCTTTATTTTTTAGAAGCTGGAATATATATTTGCTAACCTTGGCAGCAACCCCCAGCCCCAAGCAGGAAGCGCCCCAGGCTTAGGGCCAGGCAGGGACAATCCTA